>JAVTVY010026494.1:0-111413 GCA_036873755.1 Hanleya hanleyi | reverse complement strand
TCATTCAGTTGGAGATATCCCCAAAGTACACTAACAGTACGAGATGTAACAGTACGAGATATCTCCATTATACACTAACAGTACGCGATATTCTCATCATACACTAACAGTATGTGATATCACAATCATTCAGTAGGCGATATCCCCATCATTCAGTGCGAGATATCCCCATCATACACCTGTGGCATCTTTGGCTTTGACTCGGTGTCAAGCAGACATCAGAACAACCATCTCTAAGTTGGTGTTAAACCCCTAAATAGATACAAGATTAACAATTAACCAATCATGCTCCACCGTGACAATGCCCCCCCCCCCCCACCCATATGATTAATATCACTGGAACAGTCATTCATTGGACAAATAGATATACTTAGGAACACAGACGTTATGGATTATATCAATTTCTTTAATTCTTGTGAGCGATGTTTCAATGGAGATACTAGCATTATTGTCAAGCATTTTTGGCAATTCATCATTAGCTTAACAACATGTGGCTGTCGCCATTTGGGACCCCTCGGGCCGGGCCCAGAGCAATTGTGGAAATAATGTTTCTGACCCCAACAACTCACATATTTGGGGTGGGCATAATTTTACCTGTATGATATAGATCATAGACAGACAAAACAATATAGCAATAGAGCAGTGATTACCTATAGTAGATGTAGTCGAACGATTACTGTCTATTCACAGCACTCCACACAGGTTTGTGTGAACTCCTGAAAAACACATCCCATGGCACCGACTTTCAATAGGCTTCTGGTACTGGCTGTATTAAACAACTGTATGAAGTTTCATTGTTGTGAGTGAAGGACTTTTTGAGATAATGTGTTTACAAGGATATGGACCAACAGACATGTATAAAGGGCAGAACTCCTGAAAAACACATTCGATTACACCGACTTTCAGTAGGCTTCTGGTACTGGCTGTATTAAACAACTGTATGAAGTTTCATTGTTGTGAGTGAAGGACTTTTTGAGATAATGTGTTTACAAGGATAAAAACAGACAGACATGTATAAAGGGGCAGAACTCCTGAAAAACACATCCAATGGCACCGACTTTCAATAGGCTTCTGGTACTGGCTGTATTAAACAACTGTATGAAGTTTCATTGTTGTAAGTGAAGGACTTTTTGAGATAATGTGTTTACAATGATAAGACGGACAGACGGACGACGGAGGCAACGACAATACCGCTCAGGCAGAATCTGCCCGAGGGGTAAAAATGCTAGTATCTGCATTAAACATCGATCATAAGAATTAAAGAAGTTGATATCCATAACATATGTGTTCCTCAGTGTATCCTCAGACTTCTAAATGCCACTTAAACAACAATTAGATATATCTTGGTCCAATCGGCCCCCTGGAGGTGCAGTCTGTCGGAGATGGCTCTATTCCCATCTCCTACCGACAACCACACCACTAAGAGGACCGAGAATCCACCCTGGTGAGCCAGATCTCCGAGGTGAGTGGACCGCAACCTCTCCAGTCCCCTGCTCGATGATCTGCACACTAGGGTGAGGGTGATGAGAGAGTCAATAAATACACACATTAATAACAAATGTCTACTTTAGTATAATATTGGAATGATTCTTGCATGTGTCCGAGATAAAAGAATCCTTCAATAATCCAATCATGAACCGAACAAGACGATTTGACTAGTCCATGCCAGCAGTGCGACAAATACATGATGAAGCCGACAGATGTAATGAAAGTTTTCACAAAATCTGATTAATCCTCAGACGAGGTTGTCATACACAGACTGAGTCATATACTCTCTTCAGAGTGACTGGAACAGAGAGATTTAGATTTAGTTTGAAAACAAACCGCTCCAAAAAAAGAAGGGTTTTCTTCAGTCCAGAGGGATATTCTACACCAAAGAGATAGTAAAATGTGAATATTGCACCAAGCTAAGAAATGTCCACACTGGTATCATCCTGGAGAATCTGCATGCTGTCCATGTGTGGCAGTATCCTCTCCGCCTTCAAAGGATTTCCTTCGGCACAGTTGTGAATCGACATGACCGGGGTTGGAATTTCTGGCATCTGAAAAGGGAATTTAATAAAAAATCAGGATATACTGTATTAAGGTAGATTTTACATCTCTTATGTTAAGGGAACTTTTGAAGGATTTGCAGTATTAACAATATATTGTGGAAATAGCCATTATTAGGTAGGTCACAAGTTCAAATTTGGGAAGATGATTGGATTTTTAGTGTCCATTTTCAAAGCAATACTTGAAATGCCCCATGGCACTATTACATAATACGAACACTCAACAGATGCACTGTTAAGAAGGGGTCATCTAAGGGATGTTACAGAAAAAAATAACACTTGGGACAGGGGAGGGGATTATTCAGTTCGATGGTATATGTGTGTCTAGTCATTTAACATTAGGGAGATAGGATAAATGGTATATGGGTGTTGGGGTCAGAAAAAGTTGTCTTCCCCGCACACATTTCTCCGGAACAGCCCAAAACTCTTAAGACTTTCTAATGCCAATACAAAATGGAATAACTCTGCCCTACAATAGTCCAGTCCTAACAAATGAGTATGAATACACAATAATTTCATACTGAGATTTGGTTACCCATACTCTTCTACTCAAGTAGAAACTCCATATCCACATGCTATTGTACTAAGCCTACATTTATGTTGGCCAACTATCAGGTCATTCTTTCATGCAAGTGTCAGAAAACAAAGGCGATAAACATAGTTTCTGGGTACAACAATTGAGTCTTGACTGGTGCATTTTCAGTAACACAAAGGCCTGACCAATAGATGCTTATATGACAGACAGGCCAGAAGATATCATGCAGAAGTACATGCACTTGTAAATCACCTTTCTTTTCGTACTCATCCAGGCAGTCAGTGATGGCCTGTGTGCACTGCTGCTTCAGTTTGCATTTTGGTGCCCTCTCCACTAATTGACTATTTTGGAGGCCATTCACTTTAATCTTGTAACAACCATTTTATCCACATCTACTTGAAGGTATGTCTGCATATCTGATAAGAGCTGGAAAGTAAAGATAATTCACTCCAGTTATCCTCAAGTAAAATATCTTGGCTTGAGAATCTAATTGATTAAATGGAATGTAAATTGCAAGGCAATGCCATTGATTTATAGTTCAATAATTGGGACAAGAGATCCACTTGTAAAATCCAGGACAGACTGCATGCAATTTTTAATATATAATCGTATACTCTTGTCATCAATCTGAAAGGACTGGAACACTCCACTAAATACTATGCGGAAGAATTATGACTAGAAGTAATTTGGATGCAATGCAATGAAAAATTCTGGCATGAACTAAAGTGCATTTTGACAATCATGGGGGGGAATAATGCAAGAATGAATCACTCTTCCTAAACAAAGCTGCACCAAGTGCAGGTAGGTAAATAAGGAAGGTATCAAGCGGATAAATTCAATCAGGAATGTGTCAAGCCTCAAATGATTACTATTGCTTTCCAGACCAATTTGTTTTGATTTTTCTTCCACACCTGTCCTTACTGCAAGGACAGACCAAATTCAAGGGAAATAACCCTTGCCTTGAAAAGAAAACTGACAGATTTGTGGAAAAAAGGTTGGTTTATTTGTCCAACTTGACTCAAGCTACATTTTGCTCTAGATTATTTGAAGTTTCAAGAACTAAAACATGAGACAAATGAGGGACATTAACAGATACTGACAGTGACAGGGATTCAATGTTCACTAACCAATTTGGGAATTTTCAAACATGGGAATTCCTCCAGCACTTCTCTCGTCGTTTTCTCCAAAAGGAACTTTTTCCTGTGAAAGACAGTCCTCTTCATTTTATCCTCCAGAATATCCAGCTAAGGCCTAGCCTTTCCCACTCCTGCCTGGATCATTCTGATATGGTTGGCTAGGGTCCTTTCATATTCTCCAACATCTCCATCATCTTCTGGTACCTGAATATATACATGTAGTTCTATCACAGGGGTCAGGTAATTTAACAGGTAATTTGACAGGTAATTTTTGAAAGAGACCGGTAGAGAAATAATGTACAGGTCTTCAGTTTAACAGGTAACCAATAATTGTTTTGTGGAGTTCAAAATATATCTTTGACAAAATTCATTCAAATCAACTAATTAGTTCATGAAAACAAAGCGTCAAAGTGCAAAGCCATATTGTGTGTATTTGGGCCAGTACGCATGCGCAGTTACACAATATGGTGTCTACCGTAATATGGGCCCAAATACACACAATATGGCGTCTACCGTAATACGGTCAGGGTCGATGTGAAAATGGTTCGTGTACAGCTAATCACCAGCACCGGAAACTTTAATTAAAGCGACAAGCGTGGAAAAGAAGGAATCAGCTTCCCGAAAGTAACAGGTAAGGAGCATCAAAATGAACTATTATATGGTACGGGTTATACCACACGGAGATCCATACATGTCGTCTGTGACAATCAACCGAAGGCGTTCTTGACAGGAACAGTTGTGGCTAGAGCTGGCCAGTGATATGCTAATACGGTACCCTACACATACTTTTTGCAGGAGGCTGTATTTATTAATTATCATCATAATTATTAACTCACCAGCCCCAAGCTCATGCGAGACATTGATATAATTCAGCAACTACAAATGAAGTGGCGGAATTCCCTATAGGCTATTACCGAAGAAAGGGGGACTGATCAATTCCCTATAGGCTATTCCCGAAGAAAGGGGGACTGATCCACAGTTGCCTGGCCTGTGGGATATTGGATGGTTGATAAATTATATAAATATGTATAAATTTTTTCAATAATTTAGGAAATTTAATAAATATACACATGTATATATATTTTTTTTTAATCTTTTTTTTTTTTTTTTTAAATATTCTTTCTAAGTGTACAGTACACCCAAGAATTAAACTGGTCAAATTCGCGAAGGATAGCCGAAAAATGTCGCGAACCGTTCGCGAACGTTTCGCGAACGATTCGCCAGTACCTCTCGCCATACCTTTCGCGAGAAAATGTCAGAATTGAACCTTTCGCGAAAGGAATACGCGAACGATGTTTGAGGAAGTACATGTCGTAAAATGTTTATATTCTTGTCTGTCAACTATTTATTTTTCATTTGCTCGTGTGTTTTGTTTTTAATGGCATTAATTAGGTCCATATACCTTATTTTGCGAATGAATTGCAACTATAAAATCACGACGACGTAGGCCTACCGGTTTTCTTCGTCAGTCCATGAGCAAACCGTTATTCACCCAAAATCGAGATCGTAATATCGGGAGCTGTATCACCGTATTCATCTAGTCAAAAAGTCGCATAATCTGTCCCTTATTTGAGTTCATTGTGCTGTATGGCTTGTTTTTGTAACTGAAATCTTTCACATCCAAATGAACTCATCGCAGTGCATGAAGCCCGATCTGAAACATGGCGTCAGCCAGCCGTTCATAAGAGGCGTGTCCAGTTGCTATGAAGAGGGGAAACAACTCTGAGCAGACATTTAAAAAAATGTTATTGCTTCATTGGCGGAACAGGGGTTATTCTTGACAAAAAAAATCATCTACTCAGTTTCCAAATTCAACAGAACTAACTCAGTTCTTTCAGCACGCCCGAATGTCTGCAAAAAGTCATTTTTTGAAAGTTTTCATCCCATGAAGAATAAACACTCATTATTTTAAAGTTTTCAGGATGCATTTATATTGCAGTGTCAGCGGCATTTTGTTTCAAGATAATGATTCAAATCAACGAGATATGATATAATTCTAGAGGAAAATTGGTGTGATTAATAAAAAGTGGTTTAGGCATTTTTTTGTTTTTTTTTCTAAGACTTGAATTTGAAATTCCCCCGACACAATTTGAAATGAAAGTGTTAAATTTTCCTTCAATTGCATTTTATTGCACAAAATGTATCCTACGAGAATTAAATTTGCAATTTCCGAAAACGTTGTACACGCAAGGAAACCAAACGGCTGTAAATTCAAGACGGCCATAATAAATTCAACCGTCGACCAGTCAATGCTCTAGACAACCCGATCATGATTGATAAATGATTGCAGCTCTCGTCATGCACACGTGAAACTTCTTTATTCAGACAATTCGGTTTTGATGTATTTTCAATCCTTGGTATAGCTGGACATTTCACCTTTTATTTCGTGTTGAAACGAAACGGTACGGGATGTAGCTGACTGCTGGCACACGTCTCTCTGCTGCGCAGTTCTGTCGGGCGTTGAAGCTGTCATCCCTCGTGGTCGTTTGGAAACTTTCACCCCGTGACCCGTTCGTATTAATCGCAAACCCATACTTTCTAGCATAAAGCAATGCATTGCATGGTTCCCGACGAATCGAATTGGAAGCGTTCACTAAAACTAGGGAAGTAAGGCACAAAACTTTTAGCTGTGCCGTATTCCATACGCACATGGCCTACAACAACAACGACGACAACGTGAGTGGAGATTTTCTTTTGCTCCGTTCTTAGACTGTATTTTCTGCCTATTTCGTTCCTGAAACTCAATTTTGTTGCAGGAAATTCTTGCTGGGTGAAATCGAGAATAGTGGTCCTAAAACATAACCCGCATAAAAAGACCCAACACTCCCGCATTTCAAATTCATGTGATTTGTTGTCATCTTGTCTTGTCAAATACGGATCGCTTTACGTCAGTTACGATCGTGACCTATCTTTCGCGAAAGGTATTTACCTTTCGCGAAAGCTTTGAAATAAATATGAAATCATCGTAAGTTATTATCAACCTTTCGCACATGCTTTCGCGAACGTTTCGCGAATGTTTCGCGAAAGATGAACCCAACGTTTCGCGAGCAGTGACCAGTTTAATTCTTGGGCGTACTGTATGTCTCTTTCATCTTTGGCTCAATTAAAGTAAATGTCGAGCCGAGTTACTACAGTTTTTAATTATCTACTGTACCATACCCTGTCCTCTATGACATAGAATAAAAGAGAAGTTGGGAATAGAACCGCTCAACACGGTCATTTCAAAACATTCTCAAAATAGAACGAAAGCCTACCTTTCCAAATGCCATCCGTTTTTTACTTCCCAAGTGGACCAACCTTCGGAATATATGTGCTTTGAATTATCTAAACCTCGAAATTCATTCTTTGCGCCAAAACATGGCTTTTCAAACTTTTAGCCAGCTCTCCGGCCAAAAACACTTCTGGCAGAATTTTAAGGACCGGGCTATACAATATTGTCAGCGACGATTGGTCGAAATTATCCCCAAAAGTCAGGGGCAGATAATCCAGTGGGCGGGAGATGACCTTTGGGGATAATTTCGACCAATTGTCGCTGATAATATTGTAAAGCCCGGTCCTTAAAATTCTGACGGAAGTGTTTTTGGCTGAAGAGCTGGCTAAAAGTTTGAAAGCCGTGTTTTGGCACGAAGAATGAATTTCTCTCAAGGAAAGGTTTAGATATTCAAGGCATATATATGTAACTCGGCTTGACATAGGGAATGACTTTAAAGATGTAATCAGCCTCAAAATGGATGGATTTTGTATACTC
This sequence comes from Hanleya hanleyi, assembly GCA_036873755.1. Lineage (NCBI taxonomy): Eukaryota > Metazoa > Mollusca > Polyplacophora > Lepidopleurida > Hanleyidae > Hanleya > Hanleya hanleyi. The sequence goes on along the minus strand of JAVTVY010026494.1, from coordinate 103,943 downwards.
TCCCCTATGGGCTTTTTTTTCAGCAGGGAAGATTACCAGAGCATCATATGTATTATATTTGATGATGGTGGGATCGCCATATACAATGAATGCAAGAATATCTTGTCAGAGAAATTTGAAACTCTGCCCGCTTCGACGGGTTTTCTGTTTCGCCATTGAGTGTGTGTTGTACGCAGAGAGGAAAATGACGTCACGCAGTGACGTATGAGTGACGAAGCGACGCTCAAGAATTTGAATGCTGCACAGCTGCAGCCATGGGATAACGTCATGGCTCGTGCCTACGGTTCGGTAATGTCGCATAGCATACGTTGGTAGAATGCACCACACGTGTATACGCTTGTTGACACGGCCTTGCCACAGGGAATTCGTATCAATTGGATTGCATATACATACCCATCTCACAACACATAAATATCAAGGGACGCAAACTTGAAATGCACTTTTCCGCCAGAAATTACCGGATTTCAGAGGCTCGATTGAGAACAAATAAACGCAATTTACTCATACCTGGCGGTGTTCAGGTTTTCTGTTACACTTCATAGCACAAATCCCGGCTCGTATATGGCGCTGCGGTGCATAGTTTTTGTAAAATCCTCTCTCAAATCAGCGGTTAAATTCCCCCGCTTCGAGCATCTTCACGGACGTTGAATGACTGCCGTAGCCTCGAACCCGAAATCCTAACAATTATGTCACGCACAACGAACAACGCTGATGGGCTATCTTGGATTGACGGACACGTTTCACAGTTTTGAATTTCGCGCACTGTCCACTGCAATAGTGCATAGACTCTATAATAATAATAAAAACTTTATTATAGTCTCTGAATATAGTGTAAACAGTCAATCAGCGTTGTTCGTGGTGCGTGACGTAATTGTTATGATCTCGGGTTCGAGGCTACGGCAGTCCCTCTTGCATATGGCTCCAATTTCAACGTCCGTGAAGATGCTCGAAGCGGGAAAATTTAACCGTTGATTTGAGAGAGGATTTTACAAAAACTATGCCAGGTATGAGTAAATTGCGTTTATTTGTTCTCAATCGAGCCTCTGAAATCCGGTAGTTTCTGGCGGAAAAGTGCATTTCAAGTTTGCGTCCCTTGATATTTATGTGTTGTGAGATGGGTATGTATATGCAATCCAATTGATACGAATTCCCTGTGGGCCTTGCAGGCCCTAAAATTTGGGGCGAACGATCGTTCAGTTCGCCTAGCGGTTACCCAAAATGAAAGACGCATAACCGAATATTCGTTCGCCTAAATTATGGCCCAAACTCTGTGTCACGATGACATAATTTAATAATAATTTCCTGTTCTAACCTGAAAATCATTTCCGGTCGAAGCATGGGCTGTACTTACGAGCGATTCGATGTTAACTTCACACACAAGAGCCCCAGTCGAGGGGAGATAATTGAACCCGAAACCCATGTGCGTTTTCATACACTCTCTGATACTTAGATAATATACAGCCCAGGTGTATATACCGCTGTGTAGGATTATATGAACAGGGTAAAAGTTTCTCAACTTCCTCTCACCTGACTGCGCGTTGTGTCCTGGTTATGGGGCCCTAACCAAGACGCAATACCATAAGTGTACGGCCCGGAACCTGCATGATGCCGACAGACGAAAACGAAAGTGAATGACGGATAAACTTTACGTTCAACTGTTTCAAGATTAAAACGTGTATATGGGAATTTAATTTGAGATAATATTTTAGAAATAGAGGTCACAATTCCAATGATAAAAGTCTGCCAGTCACACAAAATTGGACTCTCTACGCAACACGTGGTAATGACGAAAATTGGTCACCGGGTAATGATTTTTCTTTGCCAGCGGCAAGGGCACCGGAAGCCAACGGCAGCGTCCGATATTGAGAGGGGCTAGATTAGGGCCGGCTATGGGAACGAGATTATTATCACATGCAAAATCAATATGTCGGCGTAGATAGCAACAGCAATTTTCATTGAATGAACTCGAGTCAAAAACCAATGCCTAACCACAACAAAACTCATTGGCATAACCTATCTGCTTAACCTATTTGGATAACCTATAAGTTATGCAGTTCAGAAATGGGGGAACGAACTGTGGGTTACCTAGGGTCAATTTCACATAACCTATTTTCAGGTTAAGTAAACTTTTCAAATTTTAGGGCCTGCCTTGGAAAAATAAACGGCATGCTGTTTATTTTTAAAGATCAACTCGTTCTATTTTCTCGTGAATGGTAGAAACAAGTTTAGTTTTTTGTGGTCAAATGTGTCTCATTTTGTACCTGTTGTCACATATGTCACTTTCGCTGACTTTGAGAGAAATCGATTTCAGCCCAGATTTGAGGCTGATTACATCTTTAATTGTTGTTGTTGAGACAAAGATGAAAGAGAAATACACTTAGAAAAAATATTTAAAAAACAAAAAAATCGATTTAAAAAAGACATATATATATATTTATTAATTTTCATAATTTATTGAAAAAAGTTAAACGTTGACATCGACCATCCAATATTCCACAGGCCAGGCAACTGTGGACTGATCCTGAGATCAACGACAGTGACACACCACAGAAGTCACGTGGTGCTTCATAATGAGTTCATTGTTGAACCGGACTCCTGCCAGGGAATGTTTTCACGCAAGCAACTCGGAACAAAAGACAACATTTGAATAGTTTGACACAGTTGGTTGAGCCCATTCAAGATCACCATTTCGTTGAAGTTTGAGAAGCGGGATAAATGAAGTAAAACATTTCAGCCCTCCAACTTTATCGAGTTTCGCGTCTTTACGCCCCCATCCCCGCGCGTCACATTTTCACACGCTGTGACCGCTAAGCTTTGCCCTCGTTACGAGGGAGGGAAGCCGATATCCCAATTATAATTCGTCCATTCTAGTTACGATTTCTTAAGACAGTACTATTCTCACTTGGAATTAAATAAACTTACCTTTAATCAAGTTGATTGACCAGAAAATCTCCGAAATCCACACTGCCCAAATGTACCGGGATCAAACTCTGCAAAATGGCGGCTTGAGTGGATCACGTGACAACATTTTCGCGCGTATTCCAAGACGTGCCACAAAGAACCATTTTGATGTGAAATGGTACTCTGTGAAGAACCATCGCGTGACTTCAGGACGAAAATGGTTCTATATAGAACCATTGACGTTGTTGAAGAACCATTTTAGAACCCTTATTTCTCTACTGAAGGTGCCTATAGCTCCGACAGGGAAGCTCTTATCCGAAATATCCAGTAGAACTATAATTTTAAACACAAAACTTCTTTGATTCAACGGCAATTAACTTGTGCATATACAAGGAGATACAGATTATCCTTGTTTTGAATACCCACGAACAAAATAATTCTAGAAATGAAGGCAACCTTGCTTCCTTGTCTAAAGAAATGAATTAACTGGTCTTTACGGTAGTTTGTTTGTGTTTCACTTCATCGGTCTAAACAAATGAAATAATGAGTATTTTACGGCTCCCTCGTACTACTTGGTTTATATGTGTTTCACTTCAGCGGTCTGGAGAAATGAAATAATGAGCCTAAAACGGCTCCCTTGTAGATCATTTCATTGCAGAAAGAGTACTATTGATGAAGTCTGTCAATTATGGAGAATCTGCTAGTTGGATACAAGATAGTATATCTATTACGATTTGGTATTCCAATACAAAGGCTTCCCTTTAGAAATGTTCGAAGTTTAAAAAAAATTTGAAGTGTGTTTGTGTGTTGGTCGTGTACATTAATTTAATTGTCAGGGAAATCTGATACGATGTATCTTTAAGAAGTAAACCAATTTGTGAATACTGTATACTTGATTACTCCCAGACCAGATTCACTGATCTTAAGGGTGAACATAGAGGGGGGGAGGGGGTGGAATTGTACAGTGGTGGACAGGATGTCCGGTACATTCTTGTTTTTGATGGCTGGTGGTGAGAATCGAATAGGTGCTAAATTATTACGTTATGTAGGCAAAATCTCCTAAGCACACATCTCTCAAATTTGATTTTAATATTGAAATCGTTAAATACACTACCAGTATTCATTATTTATTAATTGAAAAATCTTCGTTTTCGTCACAATCATTTCCAATATGTAACTATACGGAATGAGATCCACATTATTTAAAGAATTTATACGGAGGTAGAAAACGAAAATCATATAAAAATCACGTGCTTGGAGTATCTCCAAAAGGCTATCGATTGGCTATCGGCATGGGGAGACCTGTTTACAATTGCCAGTCTTCCAGTTTTGATCGTGGATATTCTCTGTACTGTCTTCTGTTAGGGAAATGTTGAGAGTTGAACATCCAAATAAGTAACAGTATTTTACGATGCTGTGATTGAAGACCGTGGGGTAGTCAAGAAAGTTTAAACCCACGTGGCACAGGACGAGTGTGACGCAGCGGGAGTTTGCTAAGCGGTAATTCGACAAAGCCGATCTCGCCAAGGAAGCGGTCTATTTCTGTTGGGGTTTTTTGACATAGTTTAGGCCAAACATAATCCATTGTCTTTGCGAATGGGATTTTATATAATCGTAGGTGTCAATTTCATTATAGCCGAGTTATAACTTATTGTTTTGTCGAACATATTCTCAATCTAACAAAAGACAAAACATGAATTCGCCCAACTTGTCTGACCGTATCATGTTTGGTGAAAGAGTATAGGCTGACGCGCCGTTCTAAAACAATCCGCGTATGGTACGCGGAGGGTCCGTGGATGATGGTCGGATGATCCGTGGATGATACGCGGATGATCCGCGGATCATCCGCGTATGGTCCGTGGATGATGGCTGGAGGATCCGCGTATGATTTTTGAAATCATCCAGCCATCATCCGCAGACCCTACAGCTATCCTACCGGTAGGATCCAGTCACCATCCGTGGACAATCGGGAACTGGAAAGTGGGTGTACTGTATTCAACTTGAACCAAGATATCAGGAACACCAAGCAGTCAAGTGACAAATATGCAGGTTGAAATGACCCGTAAGGTTTCCGTTCAATCAGAGAATCCGGTATTCATTACATAAGTCTCTTGATGCATCGATGATGTATACCGAATTTACATAGAGCATTTGAACGGTATCAGAGATAGAGATCATTAATGATTTTGCATAAATTAAAGATGGCCACCCATCCTTCCCGCCACTCAGAGGAACTGATGTGATTATTCATTCATCCAAGTCTCTTGATACATCGATGCTGTATACCAAGTTTCGTACAGAACACTTAAACGGTATCAGAGATAGAGATCATTAATGATTTGGCATAAATTAAAGATGGCCACCCATCCTTCCCGCCACTCAGAGGAACTGATGTGGTTATTCATTCATCATAAGTCTCTTGATGCATCAATGATGTATACCAACTTTTAAATCGAGCACTTGAACAGTATCAGAGAAAGAGATCATTAATGATTTTGCATAAATTAAAGATGGCCGCCCATCCTTCCCCGGCCGCCACTGAGAGGAACTGTTGTGGTTATTCATTGCAAATCTCTTGATACATCGATGCTGTATACCAAGTTTCATATAGACCACTAAAACGGTATCCGAGATATACATCATTAAAGATTTTGCATAAATTAAAGATGGCCACCAAGGTTTGCGCCCAATTAGAGAAACCAGAACTGTCATTTATCGTAAGTCTCTTGATCCATCGATGATGTATACCAAATTTTACATCGAGAACTTGAAGAATGGTATCAGAGATAGAGATCATTAATGATTTTGCATAAATCCTTCTCGCCACTGAGAGGAACTGATGTGGTTATTCATTGGAAGTCTCTTGATACATCAATGCTGCATACCAAGTTTCTTACAGAACACTTAAATGGTATCAGAGATATACATCATTAAAGATTTTGCATAAATTAAAGATGGCTGCCGAGGTCTCCACCGAATCAGACAAACTGGTTTGGTCATTCTTTTAAAGTTTCTTGATGCATCAATGATATAACCAAGTTTCACACTGAACAGCGAAATGGTACCCGAGATACACAAGATTAATGGTTTTGCATGATTTAAAGATGACCGTAAAAGTTTCCACCCAATCGGGTCCAGATTCAATAGGGTTCTGGGTCACGAGCATATCGATGTGCACTGCAAGTTTGGTGTGCCTAGGGTAAGTCGTTCTAAAAGAGATCTTGGTAACAAGAAAGCTGTAATGGTTTCGCATAAATTAAAGATGGTCGCCAAAGTTTCCAACCAATCGGGTCCAGATTCAATAGAGTTCTGGGTCTCGAGCAAATGGATGTGCACTGCAAGTTTGGTGTGCCTAGGGTAAGTCATTCTAAAGATATCTTTGGTAACAAGAAAGCTGTAATGGTTTCGCATAAATTAAAGATCACCGCCAAAGTTTCCAACCAATCGGGTCCAGATTCAATAGAGTTCTGGGTCTCGAGCATATGGATGTGCACTGCAAGTTTGGTGTGCCTAGGGTAAGTCGTTCTAAAGATATCTTGGTAACAAGAAAGGTGTGACAGACAGACGTACATGACGATGACAATACCCTTCGGCCAAATTTTTGCCGAGGGGTAAAAAGTGGTCAACTTTGAGGAAGTGAAGAGAGAGTTGTGAGAGGAATTACAGGCTCGACAGTATGTTATTGGATGGGCTAGAGTGTACTTTTGAATGAGGGTAGCCTTGTGAAATTTCAGCAAGGCAATTTGTCGATCACTAGTTTTTCCGAGATTTTTATATAAAATATAGGAGGTGTTTGCTTTGACCGTAAATTTTCCCCCCGAGAGTTGCGTTTATAAACCGAAAATATAATTTCCTCATGTTTACTTCAAAAGTTATTAGCTAGAGATAGAAAATACTGAATTTCCGTATTTTAAATTTTCGCCGGGAAGAGATTTGTCAAAAAATTATTACGAGTATTAGAAAATAGGCATTTGATTGTTTTTGCAATTTCTGGTGATAGTCTTGAAGGGAATTCCCTTCAAAAATAAAAAAAATGACACCTTTAAAGGTTATACAAAATGATCTCGATATCTGCTACTTTTTTGTGCTAAATTGTTGTAGAGGTGATTATATAGACTTGTTTTACATTTTTGTATGTTTTCAAACTTCCCAAGGTTGGAAATAGCAGCAGTAAAGTGCAACAATTTCACGCCCCTTTCAAAACGGCGAAAGCTGTGACCGCTTGACCTGTGACGTCACAACCTGATTACGATTTCGCTGAAATGCCTGTTGTGACGTCAAAATGTCAGCGACATCACGCTAGAACTGCCACAGTTGGGTGAATCTTTCGTAACAACGCCCGACGTCATAGACTATGACGTTTACGGCGCAATCGTAATCAGGTTGTGACGTCATGCACCAGAGGTCATGGCTCCAATACGTTTTCTCCCACATGTGTGCTATTCGTGTTCTAAAACCCACTTCGACGACATTATTCAAGAAAAAAAATACTAATTTGTTGTTTGGAACACTACTGGGTATGTTGTAATGCAAAGTAGTATTTGGAGTCATTTGGTATAACCTTTAACCAAAACGAGTCTTAGATATCCAAATTTGGTGGGTTTGATCCTAAATGATACTGGAAAAACCGTTTTGGTTAAAGGTGAACCAGAAATTCCCATTAGACTGACCTTGCCTGTCTGACAATGAGTTGAGGAATACCCGAGCATTACGTCACAATTTACCCGCCAGCTCGGAGCGAGACAATAGCGCAGCAGTGAGCGACACTGAAGGGGAAAAAAATCCATCTAAACCGAACACCTACTTTCGGACAACACCAGATTCAGACAAATCCTGCACCTATTCCTCAGCTTTGTCAGACGAACGATGACCAAGGATGCTGGAAGCATGTTTAGCTGTTGTTTTCTAGATTGATTGAACAGTTTATGTGCAGTTCTAGATCAAAGCTTAAAGATGTAATCAGCCTGAAAGTCCAGACTGTCAAGTTTTCTGAATGAAGTCTATTTGACCATATCATTTTCAACTCGTCTTAGCATTCATGAGAAAACAGGAGAAACTGATCGACAGTCCATGGCGGTGCGCACTGTGTGGTTTGTCAACGTTTGAAAGTCACAATACAAGACTTGCTGGTCATCTGAAAGTGGCAAAAAAGAAGAGTTATTGCCCCTTTTTCTTGAGCAATGGTTTCAACACGGGCCTTGGGGAAAATCACCGTCATAATTAGTTTGTTTATAGACCGCGTCACGGAGCTGACACGGACCTGAAATGTCACTGAACTATTCTACAGTGAAAGAAGTCTGAAGAAATCCTGTAAGAAATCCTTTGAAATAACTTTTTTCATTTTGAGTGCAGCATGCGTGAGGCGAAAGTTTACTCGTGGTTCGCATTGCACTATGGGAAGGAAACATGGCGGTTTTTGCTATTTTTAGATCACCGACAAGGCATGTATTGAAAATGGGCATCAGCACTGCTTATTGGACGTTGCCGTAAAACTGACAGGACTTATAATTCCAGATGTTGAGCATGCTATGGTGATATTGCAGTTTTTCAAATTTCTCCGACTGATATTCTTCTATTGTGTATTTCACCTTGCCGAGACTGAATATGAACACTATGGTGCCTATACCATGCTTCAATGCTGAAAACCGCACCGCACAATTTCTCTAATTTTGAGACTGATTACATCTGTAAGTGTGGAATTATCCTTTTAAACTGTGCATTTCAAGATTGAAGCTTAGTACTACTAGGCTCTACTTGAGCTCAGTACTGTTACCAGGATGAAACCCATGCAAAGCATACATTTTTTTAGCATGGATCACAGTACATTGTAGTTCCAGTACCGGTACATATTATACAACAAAACCATATATTTCTTCAAAATGATTTATTGGATAAAAGAACATGTTTTTTAACTTAATAGACATAGCAAATATTTCTCCAGTACCGTGTATGTTAGAATATCTATGCTGAGACATGGGATTAAGTTATTACATTCTAAATGTGTGGGTATATACGGTTTCCTAGCTCTCTTCTCTCTCTACAGGGTTCTTCTCTAGAAGGTCAGCGTGCCTATATATATATCTGATAATTATATTATTTCTTTATTTTTTCCACAGCTTTTTAACCATCTTATATGTAAAAAGTTTAATTGATCCCACATACCCGGCATGCTTTTAAATATGGACAACATCTTACGGTTCTCACATTAATCCCTACCCACCAATGACTCGTACATCAGAACTGGCTGTTTATTCTGTTCAACACAATCCGATGCCATACCCGTGCAGAGATAGGAAGGGTTTTTTCGTACGGACACCCCAGTGCATCTTGAGACTATCATTGGGAATTTGGCTTGTCCATTCGTACCTGTACATGAAGTATTACTGTTGCGTTACAATTGGATGTTACCAATTCTGCTGCTGTAGCTAGAATAGGTCTCAAGGTGCTTTGGAGTTGCCATACATATCTTCCCTATAGCAATCCCTCTAAAGGCATGCCAGCCACTTATGAAAATATACCCACCACAAAAACAATGTCAATCCTAAATGTACACACAATTGTAACTCCCCATCGTCAACAAATCCGTAAACTTCTCACGAAGTCTCCAAACAAATAAAATCCCTCATCTTGGGACTATATATCACACTTACTTCAATATTCGTATAACAAATTTCACAATTACAAACACTCTGGTGAACATGCCCAGATTGCACCAATATTCCTATGTATCTTCACATCTTTGTACAGTCACTAAAATTACTCCTCTACCTTCAATTCATGCGCACCTATAAGAACTCTTCCATATGCTTCCATAAAAAAAGTTATTACTGCAAGTGAAGACTCAGCAGTCGAGGCATCTAGTTAACTTGTAAAAGCTATAAAAACTGTGAAATTCAATTTGCCTGGTTGGTATTATATTTGGACATTGAGAATTATTAGTTCAGTCTTTGTGGTTGCTGGTGAAAGCCAATATTAACGTAATTAAACATAGCCAACACATTCCCTAAACATGGTCAGTTGTGGCTTAGATATTCCAGGGCATTAATGCTTTATCACTAATCCATTCAATGGTTCTGACCATCCGAATTCCACTTAATCCATATTGTCAAGACAAGGCTTCCATCTCTGAATGGACAAGTCAGAAAGGGTTCCACTTCATATCAATGAGAGGAAAGGTTCTCCATAGTCCATATTATCAAGATAAAAGGTTCTCGATTTCAACAAACTAGACAGATTGGTATAGGTTTCATATGAAGAGGAAGGATTCCACTCAAAGAGTGTTTCATGTACAGTGTAATCTCTCTATAATGCTGTTTTGGGGGGTGCAAACTTAAACCTCCTTGCAGCTTTTCATAATATACATGGGGGAGACCATGATAGTACCGCAGCCTTATATCTGAATCAGCGCTATATTGAGGCAGGGAGGGAGAGAGAGAGAGAGTGAAGAATAGGATTTAACATTGAGGCACCTTATTGTGTGGCTGAACTGTACAGTCTGAACGAGAAATAGTTCCACTCAGTCCATGGAAATGAAAGGTTCTACTTGGTCCAAACAAACAAGAGGAGGGTGTGACCTAGTCTATGTAGAAACAAAACAAATGATCTCACTTAAATGTAAAATGCAAAGGTTGCCATTTTCCAATTTTTTGTCATATTTTCATTGAATGGATGGTAAAAACAAGCCCTAAGACCTATAAGCAAACATCTCTCATATCTGATTTTGGTGCCATATTTAGTAGATTAAGATGGCATCTATGCTCAGTATCTGGAACCATTATGGCATCGCTGATTGTACTAGGTTGAGTCATGCCCATGTCAAGGGAACAGAAGACATCAATCACTCTGTGGAAGGGTAACATTATCTTGTGACATCATACCACACCCTAGTCTATGGTCAAATTATTGAATACGTATCCCCCTGATCTTTCGGACACCAGATGGCAGGAATAATAATGTTATGCAGCAGGGCCGTAACCAGGATTTACTGAGGGGTGGTTCGCCTTCACTCCATCATGGGGTTCGGTTCAGTGTTTGAAAAGGGCATTTGTATGAGAAAAATATATAATATTTCCGAAAGGGGGGTTCGCCCGAACCCAGAAAACCCCCCTTGGCTACGGGCCTGAATAGTAACAATTAAGGTATCGAGCCTAGATGAGGTCACTGACTGCAGCACACCACTCAGCACTGCATAATCAAGACATTGTAATCGCGTAGCCCTCTTCTTCTGCAAGTGCTGGACTGCTTATTTTTTTATTATTTGCAGGAAATATTGTGTATGTGAATAGTTCATTATTTCAAAACTATTAACACGTGTATTAAAATGACTTTACAATTCACCGTCAGAAACAAAAGAAAGAGATCCACTTAGTCCAACTAAAGAAAATGGGATGCAAAAAGACAGAGAGAAAAGGATCCACTCTGTCTACGGGAACAAGATAAAAGGATCCAAATATTAAAGGAGATGGGAATCATACGCCTCTAGATAAGAGAAATGGTTTGACTCCATCTATATATATATATATTTGATTTGATCACAGGTTGTTTTAGATAATGTAGTTTATTCTCTCCCAAAATAGTTGCATATATGATTTGCTGTGCATGGAATGCGCAAGAAATTGTTGCAGCTTGCTATAGTCATCAGATGTTGTCCTAGCCTACAATGTTGAATAGTCATCAGATATTGTCCTAGCCTATGAGGCGCCGTTTGTCACTTTCTGATTTAATCTACTGATTTATAAATATCGGGTATTTAGCAGTCGGATATATAAATATCGGGTATTTAGCAGTCGGATATATAAATTTGCAAAAAATGAGCGTGAAATAAACACCAAGTTCAGTCAATTTTAAATCCTATATCAGCGAATAAAATCCGAGAAAAATTTATAAATACCTATTTTGGATTTCAAGATATATATATCTCTCGTTGTGTTATTTCTGGGATATAAATTTCTCCACCATATATATATATATTCCTGATAAAGGATTTCTTATTTATATATCCAAGGTAACGTATCTTACTGATATATAAATATTTAAAAATGTGTACTAGTTGGGTATATATATATCCATCTTCATCTAACTCCGGATTTACAAATACTGAACTGAGAAAGTCTCATATAGATATCCCAGTTATAATATGCTAATGAGTTGCGATACGTTTACCGCAAAAATGATGATGTCACACTAAGCCTCTTCAAGTGTACCAAGGGTCGGCAAACACCGCTCAATCATTCCGCAGATTCTCATGTGCGGTATTGTAAACACACGCTAATTTGTGGGTCATCTGTGAATATTATCGGGCAAATTCATTCAGGTACTTCTTACTTTTAACCAGCGTTATTCGCAGAAGCACAGAATTTATAGAAAGCTCTTATTATTAGTATTCATTATGTCTTGCCCACGGATCACAAGGACTTTTGTCACCTGAAACACGAAATAGACAATATGATCTAAACCAACACCAAAACCGACGACATCATCGGTTTTTGAGACTCATCAGCATACTATTAGCATACTATAAATGGGATATCTATATATGAGACTTTCTCAGTTCAGTATTTGTAAATCCGGAGTTAGACGAAGACTGGATATATATATACCCAACAGCACATTTTGAAATATTTATATATCAGTAAGATACGTTACCTCGGATATATAAATAAGAAATCGTTTGTCAGAAATATATATATATATTGTGGAGGAATTTATATCCCAGAAATAACACGAGAGATATATATATCTTGAAATCTAATATAGGTATTTATAAATATTTCTCGGATTTTATTCGCTGATATAGGATTTAAAATTGACTAAAGTCGGTGTTTATTTCACGCTCATTTTATGCACATTTATATATCCGACTGCTAAATACCCGATATTTATAAATCAGTAGATTAAATCAGAAAGTGACAAACGGCGCCTCATACTAGCCTACAATGTTGAGTATTCTGTTTAGAAAGTGAGAATGTAACTAACTGTATTACATCTTTATATTTCTTTTCCAACACATTCTTCATATTGAGAAATTACATAATAATATGTAATAGTACTGGCCAAACATATTTAACATGCCTAATTTGCCTTTTTATAAGAAGGAACAAATCTACCATAAACATGGAGTTTTCCAACAAAGACCTATTCGAGGTGGGGCTGTGGTTTTGGTATTCAGATAATTGACTTAAATGTACGTTACATTATTTCACGGCACAAAGGAGAAAGTTTTACGTCTACAGTGTACATCTATGCAACATGCCACACACCACTGAAACATAATTAACAGTCTTATAATTAGGAGTTAAAGATAATCAATGTAGGGTGGCATCAGACCTGTGAATCGAAGACCGGCGAACCAATCAGCCTTGGGGGAGTAATTGAAGGGGGCCAATTGGTGATCGCAATTGGTAATGATTGACAGAGTTCAACCTAAATGAACTGTGAACAAGAGCCCAAGGGGCTTCAATATACGCCCGTGTATCTGGAATTACATTGGTCCAAATTTCAAGGTTGTTTGATAGCCTTGATTCCAATTGGTAGCTAGCCTACAATTTTGTGCTTCTGAGAATGTAACATATATAACATCTTATATTGAATGATAAACTAACGAGCTTAACTCTTGGTAACTAGTTGACCTTGAAGCAAGACCTGAGAGCTCACATATCCCACAATGAAATCGACAATAGTCAAACACGAAAATAGTAGTTTTCCTGCAAATGGATTCCTTTCAGACGAGATAATTTTTCCTGAAGGAAGAAGAAACTGATGAAGTAAACATTTGTTCTTGAGTTAATAAAGAGGTATGAAGTTCATAAAGGACCTCTCTCCCCGTTAAATTACTAAATACATGTATGGTTTTTATTTCACAACAGTTTACCTAAATGTAGCGGTTTCAAATATGGGAGACAACTCCACAGGACAAATGCCATATACATGTAGGGGAGAGAACTCTGAATATTCCAACCTGACACATATGGTCAGCTAAACCTGATTCAGTTTTGAAGGACTGTGACCTTGACCTTGGACAAATTGATCTCAAAATGTATGGCTCCTCTTTGCCATGCGAGCAAGGTATACTCAAAGTTTGGTACCATTCCATACCTTGAGACTAGAGATATCGCATGGACAACAAATGTTAATGGATGAATGGACAGAACGCAACATCGCATTACATGACCTCGTCTTCGACAGGCATATAAAAATGTGATTTCCTGATTTTGGGGTCACGGTTACCTTGACCTTGACCTAAATTTTGGTACACGACACTTTGCTTCCGTCAATGTATCAATGGACACAAAAAAAATCATGATTTTTATGAATTTCATGATTTTGGGGGTCACAGTGACCTTGACGTTCGGCCTTGACCTACATTTTGGTATGTGACACATCATGTCCCCCTAATGAATCTACGGACACAAAAGTAATTTTCAAAGATTTCTTGATTCTGGAGTCACAGTGACCTTGACTATTGACCTTGACCTAAATTTTTGTACATGACAAACCATCTCACCGTAATTTCGCAATGGACACAAAAAATCATGATCTTTAACAATAACGATTTTGGGGTCAGTGACCTTGACCGTTTACCTACATTTTGGTATGTGACATATCCCCCTAATGTATCTACTAACACAAAAAAAAATGTTATTTTTAATAATTTCCTGATTTTGGGGTCACAGTGACCTTTGACCTTGACCTAATTTTTAGTATGCGACACTTCATTTCCCCCTATTGAATACACTCAGCAAATATTAGTAATTTTTAATGATTTCCTGATTTTTAGGTCACACTGACCTTTGGCCTTGATTCTGGTGTCACAGTGATCTTGACTATTGACCTGGATCTAAATTTTGGTACATGACAAAACGGCTACCTGTAATTTCTCAATGGACTCAAAAAATCATGATTTATAACAATTTTATGATTTTGGGGTCACAGTGACCTTGACCTTTGACCTTGACCTACATTTTGATAAGTGACACATTGTGTCCCCCTAATGTATCTACTCACACAAAAAAATGTTATTTTTATAATTTCCTGATTTTTGGATCCGTGACCTTTGACCTTCGACCTTGACCTATATTTTGGTATGCGACACCTCATTTCCCCCTATTGAATCCACTCACAAAAAATTTGTATTTTTTAATGATTTCCTGATTTTTCCGTCACACTGACCTTTGACCTCTGACCTCGACCTACATTTCGTATGCAACACATCGTTCCCCCCCCCTAGGGCATCCACTCACCAAAAATTAGAACTGTAGATAGAAAACTGTCAATGATCAATGGTTTCCTGATTTTTGGCAACAGTGACCTTTGACCTCTGACCTCGACCTCAATTTTGGTACACGACACATCGTCTCCACCTAGCGTATCCACTCACAAAAAATTGCAACTGTGGATAAATAACGTTCACAGATATAGACCGGACACGAACCCTAGTGATTTCCTGTTTTTCAGGCCAGTGACCTTTGACCTCTGACCTTGACCTTCATTTTGGTACGCGACACATCGTCTCCCCGTAGGGTATCCACTCACCAAAAATTAGAGCTGTAGATAGAAAACTGTCCCAGATATAGACCGGACACGGGGGACGGACGGACACACGGACAGACGGACGGAAACCGCCATCACATAATATGTCCGCCTTTTGGCGGGCGTATAAAAATGGGTCAATCTCACTAATATTTCATAGCACTCTGTTGAGCAACTATGATGTATGATGTAAGCTTGGTACTCGCAGGCAGTCATTCTTGAAATCTGTTGGTAATGAGAAAACAGAGATGGACCAGTGTATGTGAAGATAAACAGAGATGGACCAGCGTATGTGAAGATAAACAGAGATGGACCAGTGTATGTGAAGATAAACAGAGATGCACCAGCGTATGTGAAGACGATAATGGGCATCCTAGGGTTTCTCGAGATGGGGTCGTTTCCTATGCTTACTTATCAGAGAGCCCAATGCTGTGTTGTGTAACATAGGAAAACAACATAGGATTGGGACCCAACGACCCCCATTGGCAATGCCCTTGACAATACCCCAAGGTCAATTTTGCCAGTAGCCCATGGATTAATCCTTGTTCAGTGAGTCGAGGCCTTATCTATGTTGAGATATGGTGGTTACAAGCCAGTGGTGACGAATGGACCAATTTTTAACCAGGAGACTCAGGAGAAGGGGTTGTTATAGCAGATTTCTGATAGGCTTCTGCACTGTGACCATATGCATATGTGATATAAGTTTGTTGCTACTGAGCACAGACATTGGTGGTAACGATTAAATGGGAGACAATACCTCAAAGCCAATTTTGGCAGACGAGTAAAAACTTCCCCAAAGATATTAAATCCAAGTTGTGAACTGTATAATACACCAACATTGCATTAATCAACTTAGTAAACATCCGAGCAGAAATTGTCCACTGGTGGTGAACGGTAAGTAAGGCAATATTTGTAGGATGTGATCAAACAAGCTTCTTTTGGCACTACTCAGAATCTATTAGCATAAGATGCATACAGTTTCAGCCTATTCAGCAAGTTTGGCACAAAATAAATAAGAATTCTCCTTGGATTTTTGAAGTATATTTGGGATAAGAAGTCCTCCAATCATCAGAACTACATAGCTCTTACTGGAACCTCGGACATCCACATCCAACATGTCTGAGATAGCGGCAGCCACAGAATTATTTGAAACTTCAGAAGAATTTGAAATATATATACTGCAAGACAAATACTAGAACAAGAACTGAGCTTCTCATCTTTGTCCTGTAAGTCTGCTTTTCCATCAATATGACATGTGAGTGACTGTTTCCTACATGTAGGACTTTATACAGACAAGCACATCACGAAGCCGATATCCACTACCTGTGAAAGCTCCGGACCAATAAACTTTGTCTTAAAGGTAGCCACTCTTTGTTATTCATTTGTACAAATGTTAGGCTTAGGTGAAGACCTACAGCCATCCTCTGTATCTTAAAGGTACGTGCCACCCTTAATATTCATTTGTACAGACCTTAGGCTTAGACCAAGGCTTGGTCTGACAGCCATCCTCTGTATCTTAAAGGTACGTGCCACCCCTAGTATTCATTTGTACAGACATTAGGCTTGGACCAAGACTGACAGTCATCCTCTGTATTGTCTTCACGAATCTTACATGAAGAGATAAAATCGTGATATGATATTTGATGTATTTGATGGGATATCTGTTCTGACTTGGTACAAGTAGAAGCCAAATCTTGGGAAGGATTTGGTTTGAAGTTCTCCAAGCACTGTATCATAAGGTTGTATGGTCTTCTATCATCAAGTTCTTTCATCCATTAGAAACTTTTCTTTTTACTGACACATCTTCTGTCTCACACTGAAAAGTGGGTTCCGAATATTCCTTTGAATTTCTTGCATGCACAAATCAATGTACACATATACGCTGATAAAATGGGACACTAAGATGATGTCTCAGTGTTGCAGCTAAAATACACACACATCTACAATGACGATTAATTACTTCATGATGTGTAACACACCTCAAGTACGTACCACCTTATACTCACACAAAAAATGATCAATTGTTCTGTATGCAAACGGTGATACAGTTCGCAATGAAGTATAAAAATAGGCGAGAATTAGTTACACTTGATGCAAACACAAAATTATAGGGGTTATTTCTCAATTAACACAGATGGTAAGATGCACACATGTTAATTGGCAGGAGGACATGTAGTTCAGCTCACAGATGGGGCTGTGGGTGAACACTCGGTCAGCTACTCAGCTCACAGATGGGGCTGTGGGTGAACACTCAGTCAGCTACTCAGCTCACAGATGGGGCTGTGGGTGAACAGGGGCTGTGGGTGAACACTCAGTCAGCTCACAGATGGGGCTGTGGGTGAACAGGGGCTGTGGGTGAACACTCAGTCAGCTCACAGATGGGGCTGTGGGTGAACACTCAGTCAGCTCACAGATGGGGCTGTGGGTGAACACTCAGTCAGCTACTGATACATCTAGCCACCATGTGTATCATGGTGTAACATCTAGCACATATCATGATTGAGGCAGTCTGTAGATATAAAACCAGCCCAATAGTGGGGTCATTAGTTCAGCAGATGAGTTTGGTTGATTCCCCAACATGCCCTTGGTGATCTAAGGATGGAAATATATCAGTTCTCTCAATCTAACACATAAATATACATTAGGTATGTACAGTAAATGGAGCAACACCAGAGTTATTAAAATGAACGTATTGAATACGTTTGATATTCGTTACATCTCCTGCAGCATCTCACAGCTGAGAGTAAAAATTTCCCGCAATACATGCGATATAGATGATGAAGGAATATCAGCCACACTCTGGCAAACCCATGCTTGAGAAGAAATACTGCTACTCTGACTCTAACATATCTGGACAGACATTGCTTGAATGCAGCATTCATAAAAGCCAGACAGCCACATAAAAAGATAGCGACAGTGTTTATGATATGCTTTCCATGTCATATCTGGCATTGTCCCAGGTTTTATCATGGTGGTCGTCTCTCGTGTGGTATAATGAATCCCAGCATAGAAATGGTCTTGTGTTCGGTGGCCATGAAGACAGTTAAAAACTCCTCTCAGCCATTGCTCAGCTGTTGCCTCTGTCAAATGGATTAGTACGAGACTGATGGGTTACCAGGCGGTCCTCTCAGCCATTACTCGGATATTGCCCCTGTCAAATGGATTAGTTATGAGCAGCCAGGCTGTCCTTTCCGGTGAAATATACTCTGATAGTTTGTATAATAATTAATATAAGCCTCTATATATTCAGCTTCTGTTATACAGGTGTACTGCGTCCTGACTCATTATCATTAACTGAAAAAGATAAAAGAAAATAATATTTACTCATCACATCTCTAAATAAAAGGTGTTACAACATCTTCTAATTATCTAGTTTCTTTCTTGTTGAAAGCAATAAGTATGCTAATTATGTAATCATGCATCTCTCTTGATAAGGTCTGATGAAATGACTTTGGATGGCCATCAGGACTTTGAATGCCCATTTTCTCTAGGAGGTAAATTCCATCTCTTGAGATTGAATATTAGAGCCCCTACTCCAGACCGATTACAGAAACATAGTCATAGAAATTATGGTTTCAAGTAGCAAAGACAGTTCCATGTCACTGACCTAAATTGGACTTATCTATGGGCCCCCATATCCGTACTGTACCATCATCAGAGGCGCTGGCCAGCATACTGGGTAACTGTGGGTTCCAATGGACACAGTTTACTGTCCTCGTGTGCCCCTCTAATATTGCTATGGGTGTTTCTCGGCGGAGATGCCAAATATAAACCTTGTGATCTGTAAATAGAATGCTTTTTTAACATTTTGAAGTATATGTATTTCATCAATATTCTAAATTTCCTTGGTTTGGCAGCAAACACTTACATAAACTACCTAAACAACAGTATTATCTTACAACACGTATTAAAGTCATCACTGTCATACAAATAATTCCTTCAAGGAATGCAACCTGTTGTGTGTAAGCAGAGTCAGTGATATTTAATAATGTGCCGGAGTGCCAGGTTTTTTTCGGGACATCAATCAGAGGTTGTTTTATGGCAGTCGCAGGTAGATAATCTGATGAAAGGAGAACGACTATGGGACAAGAAGACCTACCTTCACTTCCACTTGCTATAAAGTCTTGGTTGAGTCCACCGAAACAGGAGTGTATAGCGTAGTAGCCCTGGGTAACGCCCTGAAATTTTCTAACTAGACACCTGTCCTTGAAATCCCACAAATGTACACCCTGTAAAAAAAAAGGACAGTTACAACCAAACTGATGAAGATGTTTAAAGACGGACTCACAGACATATCCTGAATTGTACAAAAGCTAAGGATGAACAACAGCTTTTGTAAGATTCACAAATTCCTTCGGCTGCATTGGGCAATCCGAGTTTAAGTAAATTTTACATAACAACAAAAATCCCGATTTTATGGCTAGAGGACAATTCTAATCTCTAAAATTATTATTCTTTTCTTACTACAAGTGAAATGCTGGTTAGTTTGGAACATACCTGAGTTGCTACATTGAGTAAGGCTAGCCTCCCTGCTTCATTTACTGTGAAAGACATTACAGGATGGTCCTCCTGAATTCTGGAAAATCGCAGCAGAACAATTTTATAATTTGGTGAATCCTCATGATCAGTGAATATATATGTGTTACAATCACATGAGGAAATCTGGGTCAGTTAGGCTGAATATATGTGTTACAATAACATGAGGAGATCTGGGCCAGTTAGGCTGTATATATGTGTTACAATAACATGAGGAGATCTGGGCCAGTTAGGCTGTATATATGTGTTACAATAACATGAGGAGATCTGGGCCAGTTAGGTTGTATATATGTGTTACAATAACATGAGGAGATCTGGGCCAGTTAGGCTGTATATATGTGTTACAATAACATGAGATCTGGGCCAGTTAGGCTGTATATATGTGTTACAATAACATGAGGAGATCTGGGCCAGTTAGGCTGTATATGTGTTACAATAACAGTGAGTGAGTGAGTAGGATTTAACGTCGTTTTCAACATTGTTTCAGTCATATCACCACGGTGCCTACATGTGCCGGAACACGAGAGTGTCCACAGTTCCTATTATTCTGGACACTGATCAGCCCAGTCAGTACAGCACCCGGTCACCCATCCAAGTATTGACCGAGCTCAACGCTGCTTAACTTCGGTGATCTGACGAGAACCGGTGTGCCCAACGTGATGCGCCGTACCGTTACAATAACATGAGGAGATCTGGGCCAGTTAGGCTGTATATATGTGTTACAATAACAGGAGGAGATCTGGGCCAGTTAGGCTGTATATATGTGTTACAATAACATGAGGAGATCTGGGCCAGTTAGGCTGTATATATGTGTTACAATAACATGAGGAGATCTGGGTCAGTTAGGCTGTATATATGTGTTACAATAACATGAGGAGATCTGGGCCAGTTAGGCTGTATATATGTGTTACAATAACATGAGGAGATCTGGGTCAGTTAGGCTGTATATATGTGTTACAATAACAT
The DNA here is from genome assembly GCA_036873755.1 of Hanleya hanleyi. Taxonomy (NCBI): domain Eukaryota; kingdom Metazoa; phylum Mollusca; class Polyplacophora; order Lepidopleurida; family Hanleyidae; genus Hanleya; species Hanleya hanleyi. The sequence continues at coordinate 83,012 of JAVTVY010026494.1, read as the reverse complement.
GAGGAGATCTGGGTCAGTTAGGTTGTATATATGTGTTACAATAACATGAGGAGATCTGGGCCAGTTAGGCTGTATATATGTGTTACAATAACATGAGATCTGGGCCAGTTAGGCTGTATATATGTGTTACAATAACATGAGATCTGGGTCAGTTAGGCTGTATATATGTGTTACAATAACATGAGGAGATCTGGGCCAGTTAGGCTGTATATATGTGTTACAATAACGAGATCTGGGTCAGTTAGGCTGTATATATGTGTTACAATAACATGAGGAGATCTGGGCCAGTTAGGCTGTATATATGTGTTACAATAACATGAGGAGATCTGGGCCAGTTAGGCTGTATATATGTGTTACAATAACATGAGGAGATCTGGGTCAGTTAGGCTGTATATATGTGTTACAATAACATGAGGAGATCTGGGTCAGTTAGGTTGTATATATGTGTTACAATAACATGAGGAGATCTGGGTCAGTTAGGCTGTATATATGTGTTACAATAACATGAGGAGATCTGGGCCAGTTAGGCTGTATATATGTGTTACAATAACATGAGATCTGGGTCAGTTAGGCTGTATATATGTGTTACAATAACATGAGATCTGGGTCAGTTAGGTTGTATATATGTGTTACAATAACATGAGGAGATCTGGGCCAGTTAGGCTGTATATATGTGTTACAATAACATGAGGAGATCTGGGTCAGTTAGGCTGTATATATGTGTTACAATAACATGAGATCTGGGCCAGTTAGGCTGTATATATGTGTTACAATAACATGAGGAGATCTGGGTCAGTTAGGCTGTATATATGTGTTACAATAACATGAGGAGATCTGGGTCAGTTAGGTTGTATATATGTGTTACAATAACATGAGGAGATCTGGGTCAGTTAGGTTGTATATATGTGTTACAATAACATGAGATCTGGGCCAGTTAGGCTGTATATATGTGTTACAATAACATGAGGAGATCTGGGCCAGTTAGGCTGTATATATGTGTTACAATAACATGAGGAGATCTGGGTCAGTTAGGCTGTATATATGTGTTACAATAACATGAGGAGATCTGGGCCAGTTAGGTTGTATATATGTGTTACAATAACATGAGGAGATCTGGGCCAGTTAGGCTGTATATATGTGTTACAGTAACATGAGGAGATCTGGACCAGTTAGGCTGTATATATGTGTTACAATAACATGAGGAGATCTGGGCCAGTTAGGTTGTATATATGTGTTACAATAACATGAGGAGATCTGGGCCAGTTAGGCTGTATATATGTGTTACAATAACATGAGGAGATCTGGGTCAGTTAGGCTGTATATATGTGTTACAATAACATGAGGAGATCTGGGTCAGTTAGGTTGTATATATGTGTTACAATAACATGAGGAGATCTGGGTCAGTTAGGTTGTATATATGTGTTACAATAACATGAGATCTGGGCCAGTTAGGCTGTATATATGTGTTACAATAACATGAGGAGATCTGGGCCAGTTAGGCTGTATATATGTGTTACAATAACATGAGGAGATCTGGGCCAGTTAGGCTGTATATATGTGTTACAATAACATGAGGAGATCTGGGTCAGTTAGGCTGTATATATGTGTTACAATAACATGAGGAGATCTGGGCCAGTTAGGTTGTATATATGTGTTACAATAACATGAGGAGATCTGGGCCAGTTAGGCTGTATATATGTGTTACAATAACATGAGATCTGGGCCAGTTAGGCTGTATATATGTGTTACAATAACATGAGGAGATCTGGGTCAGTTAGGCTGTATATATGTGTTACAATAACATGAGGAGATCTGGGCCAGTTAGGTTGTATATATGTGTTACAATAACATGAGGAGATCTGGGCCAGTTAGGCTGTATATATGTGTTACAATAACATGAGGAGATCTGGGTCAGTTAGGCTGTATGTATGTGTTACAATAACATGAGGAGATCTGGGTCAGTTAGGCTGTATATATGTGTTACAATAACATGAGATCTGGGTCAGTTAGGCTGTATATATGTGTTACAATAACATGAGGAGATCTGGGTCAGTTAGGCTGTATGTATGTGTTACAATAACATGAGATCTGGGTCAGTTAGGCTGTATATATGTGTTACAATAACATGAGGAGATCTGGGCCAGTTAGGCTGTATATATGTGTTACAATAACATGAGATCTGGGTCAGTTAGGTTGTATATATGTGTTACAATAACATGAGATCTGGGTCAGTTAGGCTGTATATATGTGTTACAATAACATGAGGAGATCTGGGTCAGTTAGGCTGTATATATGTGTTACAATAACATGAGGAGATCTGGGTCAGTTAGGTTGAATACAATTAATTTCTAGCTTCACAGGCACAACCACGTCATTTTACTAGCGCCATGACAACCCTTTTCATCGCCCACAGCACAAAATGAAAGTACTCAAAGTACTGATGTCTGCATCGCCAATAATGGGTTTAAAGTTTCAGAACATTTCAGCTGGCATGTTTCAGCCGATAGCAGATGTATGGATACATGTGAATATTTTCTCCCGAGTTGTGGACGAGTCTGTTTGGGGAAACACACCTGGAACAGAGTTTAGTCTTCAAGGAAGTGAATTTGTGAAGGCAGCTCATTTCGAAATATGCCAGGTCTTCATGGTAGCAAGAAACTATTGTAATATGCTCAAAAGTGGATCGTCTGCGTGAATGTCTTCTACCAGATTTTGCGAGCAAATTTTCATAATTCATGCACTTCTATTGTGACAAAACGATACGACAAATTTGGGAGGAGACTGGATAGTTTTATTAGCTGGTTTTACTGATAGTTCTGTGTAGCGCAGATATTGGCAAGAGCTGCATGTGTTTACGGTAAGTGTCCAAGATCACTTATATATACCTGGTGTTTATAGTAAATTTGTTTGTTGACAACGACAGCGTTGGTGAGACAATTTGTGCGAAAATTCCTGTTGCTGTTGCTGCATGATCATTGCGTATATAATTTAGTTTGAAAAAGTTTGAACACCAACAACAACAAAACTTTTCGAAAGCGATACCTGAAAAATTCTATTGTTTCCGATTTCTAAAAATTTTGTTGTTGTTGGTGTTCAAAGTTTTTCAGCTAAATTATAGACCTATTCGGGGGAGCAGAGTCCCCCAGAATACATTGCACCATCCTCGCGAGCCAGTGTATCTATCGATCTGTTACACTGGCTATAGTTACCCATACTAGTTCTGGATATAAATAGGTCAAGGGGTTTCCTCTAAATCAAACCAATCAGTGAACGCGCTAAGCTAGCTGAATATGCCAATCCACTACGAGGCAGGAAATGTGACAGGTTTGGATTTCAGCGCGGACCAAAGTGCTTTCATGTCGGAATGAAATCGACATCGGACGTCAAAGCAAAACCACAGGCATTGGATACCGACATGCTAATTCAAAACAAGCGTGGGGGATGAAATGTACGAGAATGTATGATAGAGGCATCGGCCCGAGAACTCATTCGAATAAAAATGTCCAGATAAACCCTCTGTGATTTACCTGGACTTGTGAAGATGACATTGCACTGGACAGGAGAAAATCACAAGACACGAAAAATGTAAATACTATCGTTGTTGCTTCGACACATATCTCCTCTAGAAATATATTCCATGCAGTATGCGTACACATTAAAATAGTAACGAACGCCGACTTCACGGGAAAGGACGCGACTACGAGTGTTGAAAACTGGGGTCTTCATAATCGCAGAACCGGAATCTGTCCAGCGAGAGCGGAACAAAATTTGCAACGTTTGCTCGGCGAACACGCAATGATCGTGCAGCAAAAACAACAGGAATTTTCGCACAAATTGTCTCTCCAACGCTAGAAACACGACACAAATTACGAACTATAAACACCAGGCATATATAAGTAATCTTGGGGGCTTACCGGGTTTCAGCCGATTGCACGGAACCAGACAAATGCGAGAACAAAAAATAGTCCACGGATTCAAGCAATCCCTGGGCGAAGAAATGAATATGAAATAGCCTCAAATTCAGATTTCGTTTTATTTCTAGTTAACATGAAACGATTACGACTGTTTTTTCTTCATTTTCTGGTTAATACCCTGATAGAAGATGACACAGCCCCAAAGTGCAAATCACTGGCGGATTGTTACAGGTCAACACAGGGTCATTGTGATATAGTGCACGTACACATTTTCAGATATTTCGTGAGTGGCAGTATAGTCTGGTCGACACCGCTACGCGGTGGCGATCCAGACAAAAACTAAAAGTGTTCATATTTTTTATTTTTTTTTACATATTTCTCTCTGAAAGCTTTGCCAATATGTTTTTGAACATTCAGTCAAAGAGTTCTTTGATGTCTTGATTTATTTCCAGGAAATAGTATTGTTGAAGACTTACTCTTCAAGTAACTCAAAGAACATTATTGGTTTCATGCAAATTGTAAAAAAAACCTACTATGCCAGAAAAGATGGATATATTTGGTCTGTGTGCAAGACAAAAATACTCTAAAAAATGTTAAAAAAAGTCTTCCTCCCTCTTGATTTAAAAAAGATAGTGCCACGGCACTGTAGCGCTCATCTGGCTATAACTGGAGAAAGTGGCTGCGAGAAATTTTTACTGAAGAACTGCAATAGATGAGTTTCTAACTTGCGTTGTCTCCCCTGAACAAAATGGCAACATAGTCGATTTCACAGGAGGTCAAGCTGTAAATTCATGATTGTGATTGGAGTTTATGGAATAAAGGCAATTATACCAAAATATAATGTGTGATTGTCAGTAAGCTGTATAAGCAATAACCAGAACCAATTTTTATTATGTGATTGCAGTCGTTCGTCCGTCTGTCCACTTCGTGTCCGGACAGTACATTGGACAGTTTTTAACCTACGATTCCAATATTTTGTGGGTATATGCACCAGGGGAGACATGTCGAGTACGAAATATGTGCGACTGGGTTGTTACGATGGCAATGAAATGTAACAGGACATTTTTCCAATGAAAGTAATCTCTGGTGAGGTATGGCCTAACCAAGACATAGCCCCATCTGTCTGCGAAGATGTAAAAGATAGTGCCATGGCACTGTAGGTCATCTGTCTGTAACTGGAGAAAGTAGCTGTGAGAAATTTTTACTAAAGAACTGCAATAGATGAGTTTCTAACTTGTGTTGTCCCCCCTGAACACTATAAAATGATCCATGCAGTTATTTCCTGAGATTTTATGATAAAGTTTCAGGGGAAATTCAAGATGCGGCAATATTGGATTTTCGAAATGAACCAAAAAAAGGTATCTTGCACAACTGGATCACAAGGGGAACCTGTGTATCAACATCCATGCAGTAATTTCCTAAGAATTCACGATAACAAAATTTCATGGGGAAATCCAAGATGGCCACCTGGTGGCATTTTTCAATCAGACCATATATGGTATCCTGCACAGCTAGACCCCAAGGGCAACCTCTGTACCAAATTTGAGGAAGATCCATGCAGTAGTTCCTGAGAAATCACGATAACAATGTTTCATCTGGAAATCCAAGATGGCCGCCTGGTGGCCATATTGGATTTTTCAATCAGACTACAAATTGTATCTTGCGCAACTAGACCCCAAGGGGAATCTCTGTACCAAATTTGAGAACGATCCAAGATGGCCACCTGGTGGCCATATTGGATTTTTCAATCAGACTACAAATTGTATCTTGCGCAACTAGACCCCAAGGGGAACCTCTGTACCAAATTTGAGAACGATCCAAGTTCCTGAGAAATCGCGATAATGTTTCATCTGGAAATCCAAGATGGCCGCCTGGTGGTCATATTGGATTTTTCAATCAGACCGCAAATTGTATCTTGCCCAACTAGACCCCAAGGGGAACCTGCGTATCAAATTTGAGAAAGATCCATACGGTTCTTCCTGATAAATCACGATAACGAAGTTTCATAGGGAAATCCAAGATGGCCGCCTGGTGGCCATATTGGATGTTCGAACCAGAGCAGAAAAGGTATCTTGCACAACTAGACCCCCAAGAGGAACCTGTGTACCAAATTTGAGAAAGATCCATGCACTAGTTAACGAAAAATAATGATGACAAGATTTCACTGGCAAATTCAAAATGGCCGCCTTGTGGCCATATTGGATTTTTCAATCAGACCACAAATTGTATCTTGCACAACTAGACCCCAAGGGGAACCTCTGTACCAAATTTGAGAAAGACCCATGCAGTACTTCCTGAGCAATCGAGATAACAATGTTTCATCTCGAAATCCAAGATGGCCGCCTGGTGGCCATATTGGATTTCTGAATCAGACCACAAAAGTATCTTGCACAACTAGACACTAAGGGAAACCTGTGTATCAAATTTGAGAAAGATCCATGCAGTACTTCCTCATAAATCACGATAACGAAGTTTCATAGGGAAATCCAAGATGGCTGCCTGGTGGCCATATTGGATGTTCGAATCAGAGCAGAAAAGGTATCTTGCACAACTAGACCCCAAGGGGAACCTGTGTGCCAAATTTGAGGAAGATCCACAAAGTAGTTCCTGAGAAATTGCAATAACAATGTTTCATGGGGGAAATCCAAGATGGCCGCCTGGTGGCCATATTGGATTTGTGAATCAGACCACAACAGGTATCTTGCACAACTAGACCCCAAGGGGAACCTGTGTACCTAATCTATGCAGTAGTTCCTGAGAAATCGCGATAACAATGTTTCAATGGCAAATTCAAGATGGCCGCCATGGCGGCCATATTTAAAATCGTATCGACACGGCATGAACAAATTCTGGTGTACTCATTGGGGGGGAACATGCATGCCAAGTTTCAGCTTAATCGGCCAAGCGGTTTCAGAGAAGAAGATGTTTACGCACAACGGACGACGCACGACGCACGACGGACGACTGACGACGGACGACGGACAGTCAGGCCATGACATAAGCCCATCGGGCCTTCGGCCCAGATGAGCTAAAAAGTGCTTGTGAAGCTACAGATAATTTTATTCAGCCTTATATATTATGAATTCAAACCATCTGTATTTTCACTGTTATGTTTTCTGCACACTTGAGTTTCAGTATTTTTCATATATTTGTGAATCTCTTCTGGCATGCACTATTACTGACGTTTAACTCACATGTTAAAATCTGTTAATTCATCAAAGTTATATCCCCTGATTCGATGGTGTGTGTCTGCAGCCATGACAGTTTTCCCATCCATTTGACAGGCCAGACATTGGACCCGGACACCTTCCCAGGAGTCTAAAACATTGCCATCAAGATCCTGCAAAGAAAGTCATCAACTGATAATGATAACAAGAGCCCAAGGGGCTTCAATATACGCCCGTATATCTGGAGTTACATTGGTTCAAATTTCAAGGTTGTTTAATAGCCTTGATTCCAATTGATCTAGCAATCCAGAGAAAGGTCTACAATTTTTTGCTTATAAGAATGTAACATATATCACATCTTATATTGAATGATAAACTAAAATGAGCGTAACTCTTGGTAACTAGTTGACCTTGAAGCAAGAGCTGAGAGCTCACATATCCCACACTGAAATCGGCAATAGTCAAACACAAGAAAATAGTAGTTTTCCTGCAAATGGATTCCTTTCAGACGAGAGAATTTTTCATGAAGGAAGAAGAAAGTGATGAAGTAAACCTTTGTTCTTGAGTTAATAAACAGTTCATAAAGGACTCCTCTTCCCGTTAAATTAGTAACAGGGATTCATTCACGTCAGTTCTACGTACCGAATTTCGGTTCGTAGATTGAGTTTAAAAACTCAATTTTTCAGTTCAAAACGGAATTTTTTTGAGTAAAAAATCAATATTTTTCACCAAAAAATTTATACTCAATTTGTGTGTTGGAAACTGAATTTTAAGCTTTGGAAACTGAATTTTCAGGCTTCGTAAATTCGAAATTTCAATACCCAGTTGTGGGAAAATCATCTGGTAAAACTCAAATGCCAGAGCACCATGCCCGAAATATCGGCTCCAACTGCATTTTTCACTTTCTGTAAGATACAGCATCCTTCTCTAATCTTGAAAAACGTTTATTCAATCTTTATTGGTCAAATTACCCTTCAATTCCTCCAAGGGCTCAGTTTGAAACATTGTCTAAAATCGTTGAGCACATGTTTGTGCTGCCATGTTTGTTTTCCTGTTTAGGAAGGGCAATGCAAGATAAAATCCTGATTGGTTGAAAAAAAAAGAATCAAGGGAAATAACTCCGTACAGTAACGAAACTGTGAGAAGCGAGGGTTTCCTTTCTCCATACATGTAGGCTCAACAGAACAAACATTATAGAATGGAAAAAATAATAGCTGACAGCTGGCTTGAGAAAATTAGCATATGCATGTGTTTAGAAATGACTCTACATGAAATGTGGTTATGTGATTATGCTAATGAAAATAAAATAACAAGAGCCCAAGGGGCTTCAATATACGCCCGTATATCTGGAATTACATTGGTTCAAATTTCAAGGTTGTTTAATAGCCTTGATTCCAATTGATCTAGCAATCCAGAGAAAGGTCTACAATTTTTTGCTTATGAGAATGCAACATATATCACATCTTATATTGAATGTTAAACTAAAATGAGCTGAACTCTTGGTAACTGGTTGACCTTGAAGCAAGAGCTGAGAGCTCACATATCCCACACTGAAATCGACAATAGTCAAACACAAGAAAATAGCAGTTTCCCTGCAAATGGATTCCTTTCAGACGAGATAATTTTTCGTGAATGAAGAAGAAAGTGATGAAGTAAACCTTTGTTCTTGAGTTAATAAACAGGTGTGAACTTCATAAAGGACTCCTTTCCCCGTTAAATTAGTAAATGTATGGTTTTTATTTCACAACAGTTTAACTAAATGAAGCGTTTCAAACAAGGGAGACAACTCAACAGGACAATATCATATAAATGGAGGGGAAAGACTTTTGAATATTCCAACAATATTCCAACACATTTAGTCAGCTAAGCTTGATTCAGTTTTGGGGACTGCGACCTAGACCTTTGACAAATTGATCTCATATGTATGGCTCCACTTTGCCATGCGAGTAAGGTATACTCAAAGTTTGGTACCAATCCATACATTGAAACTAGAGCTATCGCATGGACAACAAATGTTAATGGATGAATGGACAGAACTCAACATCGCATTACATGACCTCGTCTTCGACAGGCATATGAAAATGTGACTTTTAATGATTTCTTGATCTTGGGGTCACAGTGACCTTGACCTTTGACCTTGACCTCAATTTTGATATACAACACATCGTCTTCCCTCAATCTATCAATGCACACAAAAAATCATGATTTTTAATGATTTCCTGATTTTGGGGTCACAGTGACCTTGACCGTGGGCTAAATTTTGGTACATGACAAACCGTCTCCCCTCAATTTCTCAATGGACACAAAAAATCATGATTTTTAACAATTTCACGATTTTTGGGTCACAGTGACCTTGACCTTTGACCTTGACCTACGTTTTGGTATGTGACTCATTGTGTCTCCTTAACCCTTTCGTACTTATACCGGCCAAAACCGGCCAGCATCATATATACCCATAACGGCCGAAACCGGCTGCAATTCACCACCACGCAAAAAAATTTTATTGTAAATCATGCAATAAACGTATAACAAGTTAATTTTATTGAAGACGTACCTTCCTTGTGGTGAAAATTGAGAAAATCGGCGAAGAATTTGCCGTTTTTTGGCCATTTTCAACGCTATCGAAATCCCATTTCCCGCGGTAGAATGTTAGAGATATTGGTTTCATTTTAAAGGTCATTTCCGGGTCTTTCGACCTGTGACGAGTGATTTGATTGGATAGGATTGAATAACGAAGGATTTAATTGGATAGAGATGTGATCATTCTTTGATAGCGTGACCAAATTGACCTCGACGGGGCTCTGTTAGTATCGCGAAGCCGATTAGTTGAGACGTGTGAGACAATGGCAGCGATTGGCCGGCCGGCTGTCTGCGTGTCTGTCTTCAGTGCCGGTTGAATTTCTCGCCAAAGAAAATGGCTTCGTTGAAACTTTAGCGAGCCGACTGTTGGATTTACAATGGAAATAAAGGGTTTCTCGGATTTATATGTCGGATTAAAACCCACACGGACGATGCACTGGTATTTTAGCACGATCGTCCGGTTGAATTGGGCGAATCGTGAAGAGATTTTTTATGGAAACTATCATTTGGCTGGGACATACACTCACGGTAATGTTGTCGAAATCAGAGATTTTTTTTTTGTTTATTTTATTTTCTCGCCTGGTCTGGTTTTATTTTAGACACAAATGGGCAGATATTTTGAAGGACAGATTAATTAAAGTATGGGCTTTCTGAAAATATATATATTTAGCGGGGTTTCAATCAAGCTACATGCAAATATATTGCTTCAAAAAAAGACTGTCTATAACAAAATCCTCTCGCATGCATTTATCCGAACATACAAGGCCGACAAACGAGACTATCAGCAAGTAGCAAAGAGTTAATGTATCTACTGACACAAAAAATGTTATTTTTAATAATTTCCTAATTTTGGGGTCAGTGACCTTTGACCTTGACCTAATTTTTGGTATGCATCACTTCATTTCCGCCTATTGAATCCACTCACAAAAAATTAGAAATTTTTAACGATTTCCTGATTTTTTGATCACACTGACCTTTGACCTTGACCTACATTTAATATGCAACACATCGTTCCCCCCTAGGGCATCCACTCACCAAAAATTAGAACTGTAGATAGAAAACTAACAACGATCAATGATTTCCTGATTTTTGACAACAGTGACCTTTGACCTCTGACCTCGACCTTAATTTTGGTACGCGACACATCGTCTCCACCTGGCGTATCCACTCACAAAAAATTGCAACTGTGGATAGAAAACGTTCGCAGATATAGACCGGACATGAACACCTCAGTGATTTCCTGTTTTTTATGCCAGTGACCTTTGACCTGTGACCTTGACCTTCATTTTGGTACGCGACACATCGTCTCCCCGTAGGGTATCCACTCACCAAAAATTGAAGCTGTTAATAGGAAACTGTCCCAGATATAGACCGGACACGAGAACCGGACAGACGGACAGACGGACAGACGGACGGAAACCGCCATCCCATAATACGACCGCCTTTTGGGCGGGCGTATAAAAATCAGTAAATGCATTATTGCAATAGGACTGATTGTGGTTGCCCTGGTTGTGAAAGAGAAATTCCAGGATACAGAGAAAATTGACTTCAAAACAATAGTTTTTCTGCTTTTCTTTCTAAATTATTGATAAGGAAAATAAATTCTCCATGGGCAGCAGCTGTCTATTCAATATTGGATTTTACACTAGTATTTGTCTCACAACAGGATATTGGGAGTTGTTATCACAGTTGACTTTGATGGTGGATGTCTAAGTATACTTTCAATAAGTAATTGAAATCTATTCAAATAAAAAAATTTCAAGTTGATATTTCTTTATTGCTCTTATATTTTGTTTCTCTCGTATCAAACTAGGTCATTCCCATTGATGTGAAGCTGAACAAAACTAAAGTTACAACAGTTTTTAATTTTCTTCTAGAAGCTGATCTCACAGAAAAAGAGAAAAAAATGAAGGATTTTTTTTAAATAGGCTTAACCCTCTCTGTACCGTATCGGTACAATTGTACCGATAGAATTGTAGACCAATGATTGCCTGTCATTGGCATACAAAGATGAGGAATTTCTAGATGAATAATTTCATCATATTATATCTTGTTCGAAAGCTTGGAGTATCTTCTTGGAAACTACGTAGGCGATAATGAGTATATCTTCGCTCCATACGTGTTCATGTCAGTGTTGATACAAGCTTGGAACTGTTCAAAATGCCGGTACAGAGGGAGTTAAACAAAAAGAAAAAAATATTTGAATAAATTTCCATAATTGATTGGAAATATATGAGGGATCTACCATCAAATATCCCACAAGCCAGGCAACTGTGGTTGTTGTGTTAGGAAATCACCTAATGAATACCATGATAGTTCAGTTAAATGGATGGATCTGAAATGGGCAGCCCCAAAATTGCTTCTGATGGCTCTCAGAGCACCGCGAGGTCTTTGGCGCCTGGGGCTCGCTAGGGCCCCAGACCCCCGGCTAAAATGCCTAGAACTCTCTTTTCCCCCATGCCCCTTTGGATTCCTGACTAGGGGTCTGCCTAATGATGGAAATGAGTATATAAACGCAATCAACCACACAAAATGATTTTAATTTAATACACAAAAGGTTAAAAATTAATGAATTGGTAACAGTAGACAAGGTTCATAGAAGGTGACATTTACCCTGGTTTGTAAAAAAATTATATACTCAACTTTGGGGGGAAAAATGACCCTGGTTTGTAAAAAATATATATACTCAATTTTAGGGGGAAAAAATGCCGATAAATTTTATTTTAACTCAATTTGACTGTAAAAAAACTCAATTTTCCGGACTTCGGTTCGTAAAATTTGGACTTCTATGAATCCCTGAGTAAATGTATGGTTTTTATTTCACAACAGTTTAATTTAATGTAGCTGTTTCAAACATGGGAGACAACTCCACAGGACAATACCATATAAATGCAGGGAAAAGAACTTCGAATATTCCAACAATATTCCAACACATTTAGTCAGCTAAGCTTGATTCAGTTTTGGGGGACTGCGACCTAGACCTTTGACAAATTGATCTCATGTATGGCTCCATTTTGCCATGCGAGTAAGGTATACTCAAAGTTTGGTACCAATCCATACCTTGAAACTAGAGCTATCGCATGGACAACAAATGTTAATGGATGAATGGACAGAACGCAACATCTCATTACACGACCTCGTCTTCGACAGGCATATAAAATTTGTGACTTTTAATAATTTCTTGTTTTGGGGTCACAGTGACCTTGACCTTTGACCTTGGCCTAAATTTTGGTACATGACAAACCGTCTCCCCTCAATTTCTCAATGAACACAAAAAATCATGATTTTTAACAATTTCACGATTTTGGGGTCAGTGACCTCGAACTTTGACCTTGACCTACATTTTGGTATGTGACACATTGTGTCCCCCTAATGTATCTACTGACACAAAAAAATGTTAGTTTTAATAATATCCTAATTTTGGGATCAGTGACCTTTGACCTTGACCTAATTTTTGGTATGCATCACTTCATTTCCGCCTATTGAATCCACTCACAAAAAATTTGAAATTTTTAACGATTTCCTGATTTTTCAATCACACTGACCTTTGACCTCTGACCTTGACCTACATTTAATATACAACACATCGTTCCCCCCTAGGGCATCCACTCACCAAAAATTAGAACTGTAGATAGAAAACTGTCAACGATCAATGATTTCCTGATTTTTGGCAACAGTGACCTTTGACCTCTGACCTCGACCACAATTGCAACTGTGGATAGAAAACGTTCACAGATATAGACCGGACACGAACACTTCAGTGATTTCCTCTTTTTTAGGCCAGTGACCTATGACCTGTGACCTCGACCTTCATTTTGGTACGCGACACATCGTCTCCCTGTAGGGTATGCACTCACCAAAAATTGGAGCTGTGGATAGGAAACTGTCCCAGATTTAGACCGGACACGAGAACCGGACAGACGGACAGACAAACAAACAGACGGAGAGACGGAAACCGCCATCACATAATACGACCGCCTTTTGGGCGGGCGTATAATAAAAAGGATAAATGCAATACATATTGTTTCAAAATGGATGAAAACACTATCTGCAATCACAACAAGCCATTTTTCCTGTACAATGTACCATAAACAGATAAATGAAAACCAGAGGGGTTGAAGTACCCCGGCATTGAAAATAGCATTGAAAGCAATCCCAAGTGAGATCCTGTGACAAGGTACTCCAAGTACCAAATTTGTCCTGAATGGGAAATTCTGCTTGACCCCCTCACCCGGCACAAATTATCACTTATTTAATGTTGCTTTCAACACTATTTCAGTCATATCACGACATTTGGTTTCTATTCCTTTTCACACCCGGAAACCACACAGGTAGGGTCCTATTCCTTTTAACACCCGGGACCCCCCACTGGAGGGGTCCTATTCCTTTTTACACCCGGGAACCCATCAGGTGGTCCAGTTAGTCGCCTATTACGACAAGCTCTCTGAGGGGCTGAGCCCTATTCTTACCATGATCTGGAATGTGCATGACGAAACCCCAGGTCAATCCCCGGGAGCCCCACGGGGCGAGTAATGGAGGATCTATCTCTGACATGGTCCCAGAGTAATGGAGGATATATCACTGACATAGTCCCAGAGTAATGGAGGATATATCACAGACATAGCACCTGAGTAATGGAGGATATATCACTGACATAGTCTCAAAATAATGGAGGATATATCACTGACAAAGTCCCAGACTAATGGAGGATATATCACTGACATAGTCCCAGAGTAATGGAGGATATATCACGGACATAGCACCTGAGTAATGGAGGATATATCACCGACATAGTCTCAGACATCCTCGCGAGCCAGTGTATCAATCGATAGGTTAGGATAGATACACTGGCTTGGTTAGTTACCGATAGCAGTTCTGGATATAGATAGCTGGAGGCGTTTCCGCGAACCCGAACCAATCAGTAAGCGCACTGAAGCAGCTCATCAGACCAATCCGCAACGAGGTTTGAGTTTTGACTGGTTTGAATTTCATCGCCAGCCAGACTACCTTTGAAGTTAGACTGAAATCGACATCGGGTGTCAAGCGAAAACCGCAGGCTTCAGATACCGACATGCTAATTCAAAACAACCACTGGGGATGAAATGTACGAGATTGTGTAATAGACGCAACGACTCGAGAACTCACTCGAATCACCAAAAAGGTCCAGGTAAACCCTCTGCGAGGATTTAGGGATTACCTGGACTTGTGCAGATGAGTCTCAGAGTAATGGAGGATATATCACTGACATAGTCCCCGAGTAAATGGAGGAAATATCACTGACATAGTAAAAGAGTAATGGAGCACACATCATTGACATAGTACTGGACAAAGGCAATAGTACTGGACAAAGGCAGATGGCAATGAGCATATTGTCATGAAAAGCCATGCAATATTAAGAGAATTAGACCACTTTGTAGTTGAACAAACATAAGACAGAACAAGAGCCCAAGGGGCTTCAATATACGCCCGTATATCTGGAATTACATTGGTTCAAATTTCAAGGTTGTTTAATAGCCTTGATTCCAATTGATCTAGCAATTATGAGAATGCAACATATATCACATCTTATATTGAATGATAAACTAAAATGAGCTTAACTCTTCTTGGTAACTAGTTGACCTTGAAGCAAGAGCTGAGAGCTCACATATCCCACACTGAAATCGACAATAGTCAAACACAAGAAAATAGTAGTTTTCCTGCAAATGGATTCCTTTCAGACGAAAGTGATGAAGTAAACCTTTGTTCTTGAGTTAATAAACAGGTGTGAAGTTCATAAAGGACTCCTCTCCCCGTTAAATTAGTAAATGTATGGTTTTTATTTCACAACAGTTTAACTAAATGAAGCATTTCAAACATGGGAGACAACTCCACAGGACAATATTCCAACACATTTAGTCAGCTAAGCTTGATTCAGTTTTGGGGGACTGCGACCTAGACCTTTGACAAATTGATCTCATATGTATGGCTCCACTTTGCCATGCGAGTAAGGTATATTCAAAGTTTGGTACCAATCCATACCTTGAAACTAGAGCTATCGCATGGACAACAAATGGATGAATGGACAGAACGCAACATCGCATTACACGACCTCGTCTTCGACAGGCATATGAAAATGTGACTTTTAATGATTTCTTGATTTTGGGGTCACAGTAACCTTGACCTTTGACCTTGACCTCAATTTTGGTACATGACAAACCGTCTCCCTCAATTTCTCAATGGACACAAAAATCATGATTTTTAACAATTTCACGATTTTGGGGTCACAGTGACCTTGACCTTTGACCTTGATCTACATTTTGGTATGTGACACATTGTGTCCCCCTAATGTATCTACTGACACAAAAAATGTTATTTTTAATAATTTCCTAATTTTGGGGTCAGTGACCTTTGACCTTGACCTAATTTTTGGTATGCATCACTTCATTTCCGCCTATTGAATGCACTCACAAAAATTAGAAATTTTTAACGATTTCCTGATTTTTCGATCACACCGACCTTTGACCTCTGACCGTGACCTACATTTAATATGCAACACATCGTTCCCCCCCTCGGGCATCCACTCACCAAAAATTAGAATTGTAGATAGAAAACTGTCAATGATCAATGATTTCCTGATTTTTGGCAACAGTGACCTTTGACCTCTGACCTCGACCACAATTGCAACTGTGGATAGAAAACGTTCGCAGATATAGACCGGACACGAACACTTCAGTGATTTCCTCTTTTTTTAGGCCAGTGACCTATGACCTGTGACCTCGACCTTCATTTTGGTACGCGACACATCGTCTCCCTGTAGGGTATGCACTCACCAAAAATTGGAGCTGTGGATAGGAAACTGTCCCAGATTTAGACCGGACACGAGAACCGGACAGACAGACAGACAAACAAACAGACGGACAGACGGAAACCGCCATCACATAATACGACCGCCTTTTGGGCGGGCGTATAATAAAAAGGATAAATGCAATACATATTGTTTCAAAATGGATGAAAACACTATCTGCAATCACAACAAGCCATTTTTCCTGTACAATGTACCATAAACAGATAAATGAAAACCAGAGGGGTTGAAGTACCCCGGCATTGAAAATAGCATTGAAAGCAATCCCAAGTGAGATCCTGTGACAAGGTACTCCAAGTACCAAATTTGTCCTGAATGGGAAATTCTGCTTGACCCCCTCACCCGGCACAAATTAACACCCATAAGTGATGTCAAGAAACAAAGGCAGGATTGAGTGAGTGAATAGGGTTTAATGTTGCTTTCAACACTATTTCAGTCATATCACGACATTTGGTTTCTATTCCTTTTCACACCCGGAAACCACACAGGTAGGGTCCTATTCCTTTTAACACCCGGGACCCCCCACTGGAGGGGTCCTATTCCTTTTTACACCCGGGAACCCATCAGGTGGTCCAGTTAGTCGCCTATTACGACAAGCTCTCTGAGGGGCTGAGCCCTATTCTTACCATGATCTGGAATGTGCATGACGAAACCCCAGGTCAATCCCCGGGAGCCCCACGGGGCGAGTAATGGAGGATCTATCTCTGACATGGTCCCAGAGTAATGGAGGATATATCACTGACATAGTCCCAGAGTAATGGAGGATATATCACAAACATAGCACCTGAGTAATGGAGGATATATCACTGACATAGTCTCAGAATAATGGAGGATATATCACTGACAAAGTCCCAGACTAATGGAGGATATATCACTGACATAGTCTCAGAGTAATGGAGGATATATCACGGACATAGCACCTGAGTAATGGAGGATATATCACTGACATAGTCTCAGACATCCTCGCAAGCCAGTGTACCAATCGATAGGTTAGGATAGATACACTGGCTTGGTTAGTTACCGATAGCAGTTCTGGATATAGATAGCTGGAGGCGTTTCCGCGAACCCGAACCAATCAGTAAGCGCACTGAAGCAGCTCATCAGACCAATCCGCAACGAGGTTTGAGTTTTGACTGGTTTGAATTTCATCGCCAGCCAGACTACCTTTGAAGTTAGACTGAAATCGACATCGGGTGTCAAGCGAAAACCGCAGGCTTCAGATACCGACATGCTAATTCAAAACAACCACTGGGGATGAAATGTACGAGATTGTGTAATAGACGCAACGACTCGAGAACTCACTCGAATCACCAAAAAGGTCCAGGTAAACCCTCTGCGAGGATTTAGGGATTACCTGGACTTGTGCAGATGAGTCTCAGAGTAATGGAGGATATATCACTGACATAGTCCCCGAGTAAATGGAGGAAATATCACTGACATAGTAAAAGAGTAATGGAGCACACATCATTGACATAGTACTGGACAAAGGCAAAAGTACTGGACAAAGGCAGATGGCAATGAGCATATTGTCATGAAAAGCCATGCAATATTAAGAGAATTAGACCACTTTGTAGTTGAACAAACATAAGACAGAACAAGAGCCCAAGGGGCTTCAATATACGCCCGTATATCTGGAATTACATTGGTTCAAATTTCAAGGTTGTTTAATAGCCTTGATTCCAATTGATCTAGCAATTATGAGAATGTAACATATATCACATCTTATATTGAATGATAAACTAAAATGAGCTTAACTCTTCTTGGTAACTAGTTGACCTTGAAGCAAGAACTGAGAGCTCACATATCCCACACTGAAATCGACAATAGTCAAACACAAGAAAATAGTAGTTTTCCTGCAAATGGATTCCTTTCAGACGAAAGTGATGAAGTAAACCTTTGTTCTTGAGTTAATAAACAGGTGTGAAGTTCATAAAGGACTCCTCTCCCCGTTAAATTAGTAAATGTATGGTTTTTATTTCACAACAGTTTAACTAAATGAAGCATTTCAAACATGGGAGACAACTCCACAGGACAATATTCCAACACATTTAGTCAGCTAAGCTTGATTCAGTTTTGGGGGACTGCGACCTAGACCTTTGACAAATTGATCTCATATGTATGGCTCCACTTTGCCATGCGAGTAAGGTATATTCAAAGTTTGGTACCAATCCATACCTTGAAACTAGAGCTATCGCATGGACAACAAATGTTAACGGATGAATGGACAGAACGCAACATCGCATTACACGACCTCGTCTTCGACAGGCATATGAAAATGTGACTTTTAATGATTTCTTGATTTTGGGGTCACAGTGACCTTGACCTCAATTTTGGTACACAACACATCGTCTTCCCTCAATTTTTCAATGGACACAAAAATCATGATTTTTAACAATTTCACGATTTTGGGGTCACAGTGACCTTGACCTTTGACCTTGACCTACATTTTGGTATGTGACATATTGTGTCCCCCTAATGTATCTACTGACACAAAAAATGTTATTTTTAATAATTTCCTAATTTTGGGGTCAGTGACCTTTGACCTTGACCTAATTTTTGGTATGCATCACTTCATTTCCGCCTATTGAAATTAGAAATTTTTAACGATTTCCTGATTTTTCGATCACACTGACCTTTGACCTCTGACCTTGACCTACATTTAATATGCAACACATCGTTCCCCCCCTCGGGCATCCACTCACCAAAAATTAGAATTGTAGATAGAAAACTGTCAATGATCAATGATTTCCTGATTTTTGGCAACAGTGACCTTTGACCTCTGACCTCGACCTCAATTTTGGTACGCGACACATCGTCTCTACCTGGCGTATCCACTCACAAAAAATTGCAACTGTGGATAGAAAACGTTCACAGATATAGACCGGACACGAACACTTCAGTGATTTCCTGTTTTTCAGGCCAGTGACCTTTGACCTCGACCTTCATTTTGGTACGCGACACATCGTCTCCCCGTAGGGTATCCATTCACCAAAAATTGGAGCTGTAGATAGGAAACTGTCCCAGATATAGACCGGACACGAGAACCGGACAGACGGACAGACGGACGGAAACCGCCATCACATAATACGTCCGCCTTTGGGCGGGCGTATAAAAATATATGTTTTCTTCAACCCCACTAAGGTGGGCCTTAGTTACCAAATTTGGAAAGAACCCGTTCAAGTTTTCTCAAGTTATTGTCTGGAAACAAAATCATAACTTGACCTCCCAGTGACACCACCTATAGGCGGATTGGCATGAAAAACAAGCTAGCCCAAGCGAGATCTTGAGGCAAGGTGCTGACATACCAAATTTGAAAAGAATCTGTTTTTTTTTTAGAAGTTATGTCCGGAAATGAAGTTGAAGAGACACACGGACGGACATATCCCAATATTATAGTCTCCTTCTAGCACTTTGGGCATCGGGGAGGCAATTAGTTCTAGGAGTACATGCAGTCACCTTGCTCAAACCAATTCTGTAGATGACACATCATGAGTGAGATAATTCAAAATTTAAGAAATTTATCTCCCGTGGAAATAAATATTGAAACCAGAGATTTATTTCCTTTCTTCTTTTGGCCCAACATATAAAACTATTTTAAGAAGACAGGCTTCAATGCTAATTATTAGGGTACATACACATTGATAAAACTGTCCCCTGGTTCCCCCAGTTACAAACTTCCTGCCGTCTTGGTGCCAGGCTGCACTGGTCAGACTGTCCTCTGGAGACTGGCTCATCTTCACCTTCAGATCTCCTGTCTAGCAATAAATATCACCACACAATCATCAAACTCTGTCCAGGGATACATGATAAAAATATAGTTATCCTCCATAATCAAAACAATCAAAATTACATGTAAATTTTATCTAAAGGTGAAAGTAAATATGCTCATAGACATAACTTGATGTGATTCATTTTACTATTATGAAATTCTATGTTTTGAAGCAGTTAGAAACTATTACTATCTTGTGCTCTAAAAAAAATTTAGCCATCACTTTATGCTCTTACACCCCTCCCAAAGCCACTCAGTGAAAATGTATCAAATTAGACAAACAAAAAACTGTCACATGTACATGTTTTTAAATTCCTTTAAGAATTGACTGCTGGTAAGTGCCACATCTTCTGCTGCCATCTACCATCGGCAGCACCCTTAAAGAGGTAAGAAGAGGAAAAGCTGATAAAGACAATTTGGCCTTACCTCCACATTCCAGACCCACAGCTCTGAGCAATCATCAGGACCACAGGCTATTATAAACGTACTATCTGGACTCCACGCTAAATATGATACCCCATATGAGTGACCCTCAAACGCTCGCCGACGTCGCAGCTCAAGGGTCTCCTTCAAATGCATGTAGGAAAGGTAATCAGTAATGTGTCAGATTAACTTTATTCCATCAACCAGTTCATACCAATGTATTATACACCAAATTTACTAGAGCTCTAAATACCTCACAAATGTATAAAAATGTTGCATATAGTCTGCAAAGCTGGTCTTTTCATATAATTGCAGCTAGTGTTTGCGAAATTGCAGGAAATTAATTTCATATGTAGCCTTCCAGGTGAGGATACATCGAACAAACGAGGAAGACCATCTAACAATGGGGGATGCTAATCATGCTTTAATACATTAAAGACGCAGCTCTCACTTTATCAATATCCCAGATGATAAGTGTGCAGTCTTTGGAACCTGTGGCCAGTTTCGTTCCGTCGGGAGAGAAGCGACAGAACCAGACTTCATCACAGTGGTCATTCAGCACTTTGACTGTATTGCAAGGAAATTGGTCTCTGCAAAACCCGTAGTTGGGGGAAAAACACAAAGAATAACATCATAATCTCAATAAGACAGACAAGGAATCAATGTCTCGATAAAAATTCAAATATGCCGATGGTAGCCGGTTTGTATTTCACTGAAATTTGTGGAAGAGTTAGAGTAGAATGTCTTCTCAGCCATATTTCCTCAACCAGATGTCGCTGTGAATCATGGATGCCCCATATGGGTGACCCTCAAATGGGAAACGTGGAAAACAAAGCACCTGTAAGACATCTTGTGAGGTTGCATTGAAGTGTCATTTTCCACCCAGTGTCAGAGCATGCAGGTATGCCTTATGCAAAAATTAGGCAACTGGTCAAAGCTTTTTTTGCTTCTACGAAATGTCCTGAAAGTATTACTGATTTCAATCCAATCCACAAATCATTAACAGCACAGCTCATGAACTTCTTTTTGATGGTATAATCATTTCAAGGTAAACGGAATTGTTATGAAATTATTAGAGCATTTATCTTGGCCCTCATCAAATATTGAACATTTTTTGGTTCACGGGACATTTTTGCATGCCATCTCACAGAGTGACTTACTTGTTACAGACATGGTCTATGAGGAGGGATACTGTGTCGAGGTTGTTGTCAAATTTGGTATTATGATAGGGGCAACGGTCCTTCTGAAGCTCTACAGCCTGGTTGAGCAGAGTAAGAAGTCGCCGAGGTGGAAGCATAACTGACGGAGGTAGGAAAGCTGAAAAACCAGGAGTGATTTATGTGTACAACTATGACAAGATGGATGAAGAGTATAGCTTAAATGTAACTGATATTTTCAATGCCTTGCAAACGAAGTCCAGATGTATCCTGCAGCAATAAAATGGCTCAATGTGTTAGCAAAAACTTGGCTTCCGAAATACAGGTGCATATGTGGTGTAAACTAGGAAAGTCTGAAGTAACCAGTTTATAGATTTAACTTACACGTGGGTTTGGAAAACTAGGTAGATCATCTTCAATAGTGTTTGATCCCACCATCAGATTCATGTGTGGTGTATGATGAGTACTCAAATGATTTGCCCCCTCACACTATACTACATGTATCAAAGGCCGATTCTTAAAACCATTCAGCATATAAATGAATGTTAATTGTGTAGAACATTTCCTTATCAGACTGCCTAGAGTTGACAGTGATCCCTGATTCAGTATGTCCAGTGGTATTTTCAGTTTCTTTTTAACAAAATTTTTCAGGATCTGTTTGTAAAATGAAACTGAATGACTGAGATTACTGAAGTATTCTCTCGAGGTCATGGCAGAACACTTTTACATGTGCGTAGAATGCTAAAGGAAATTTGGGTGGCACTGGGCAATCGCTTATTTTGCAAGCTGGACATACCTTGTAACTTTTCAATAACTGCCTGTCTGGAGGCTTGACCTTTGCCCTCCCAATCTGCCATTTCCCGTAAATCTTGAGGATTACTACACATCATATATCTGCAATGAAAACAAGATTGCCTCAGATTAATTTGAACACCAGTACAAATTACAGCTAGTTATGTGTATGTACTGTACTAGTACTAATGATTTCAGATGCACCCTAAATATCTTTGGACACCTGCAGAGCTGCATTATGTGGTGCAAAAAGTTTATGTGAAATCAATATGTGCCAGTTTATGACCTTCTCAGTGTTGTGGTTTAGGGAGCTTCTTGAAATTGGGGCAGACTAGGAACTGGCATAAGGCATTCCAAACAGAGTGGCATGGTGCGCCATGTTGGAACTCCATGCCATACAGTTTGAACTCGGCAGACAAAGGATGGCTTATGCCATACCATGCAGCAGCATGGGGTGAATGGCTTAACTGGAACTCTAATCCATCCAGATCAGAACACCAAACTGGGCATGGTGTATCCCATTTGAATAACTGGCATATGCCATCCCTACCAGGGAACTCAGTTCCTAATTTCAAGAAGCTCCCTTAGGGGAGTGAACCTGTGGCTTTAAAGTGCTAATGCAGTGAAATTTTTATTAAATAATTTGATTCTCTATTCTTTCATGATTCATTTGCTATATCCATGAGGAAAATCGGACAAGGAGAAGTTCTTATTTCAAAAGGAAAAGGGCGTGCAATTGTGCTCTTAAAAGTGCGACCGTTTTCATTGACTTTGTTTACAAATATGATGACGTCATAAGTATGACAGATGGTCAGCTTGAGTCTGGGCTCTGCATGGCGGACAGTGTTGGAGGGAGGCAAGCCCGTCCTCGAGGCCAATATACTGGTTTGTTTAATAAAATTTTTGAATTTAATGTTCACCAGGAAATTAAGTATGACAAGGGTTTATTATTAGACATACCTGTGAATGAATACAGACAATTTGTATGGACCTAATGAAGATACAAAAGCCCCGCATCCGCGACCGAGCAAAGCCTACCGTGTGCAACCAGGCTAAATTGAATTCATTGCCATAGAAATGACTTCAAATTCCACTGAGCAGTTCCATTATTATTTTTATCTGGTCAAATTAATTACCTAGAATCTGGAGTCTATATAAATGTGTTTTGTACGATATTTATAAAATTTATCTGCCAGTGTCCGCATTTTGTTTGCCTGCATGAATGCATATATGGTTGTACGGTGTATCACTTATCATTACACGGAAGGATTTCCAACTTCAAGAAAATAACGAAGATCGATCTTCATTATCCCCAGATTCTCAGAGATATATGTTTTCTTCTTCCCATTACAATCAACTTTAAATTAGATCTAAAAACATAATATTATATGCTCTAAATTGGAATGAAATCTATCACGACGTCTGAAGCGGCCCGTCTGAAGTGCTCTCGCCGAGGTCCGCGCGCCAAAAGCAAAAACAACAGTCTTCGGTCTTCAATTTCACATTCCGGTTTTCTTGTGCAAAAAGTGAAGGCTTTATTAAGAATTTCTTCCATTCACTCTAGATCTATATTCTATTTGCATTCCACAATATGATCGCTTATGAAAGCAAATGTAAACTGTTCATAAGTTTGTGCGGTATGAGAAAAGAAAAAGCCATTCAAAATTGTTGAATAATATTTTTTTATCAGAATTTATATTTGTCTTATATATTTTTCTGTGCTATGGGTAAAATTATCTTGCACCCTTCTCGTTTATTATCACATTAGACAATTTTTTAGCATTATGTAATTTTTTCGGAATAATGTTGAACTAATTTCATGTTTATTTTTTATTTCAGATACTCCCGAGAGACTCTTTTTTCAATGTTGTCTTTGTCCTGTTTGTTAAGTTTTGTTGTTGTTTGAATCTTCTTTAGTTGAAATGTTTGAAATGTTAGTTTTCTCGGTATGTAAACTTCAATTTAATATTGTACGTAGTATTTCTGAAATTATGTTGGTGCATGGCCTAGAGAAAGCTCTGTGCTCACTAATCTTTTCACTTACCCGGTTGCCGGCATGATCGTATTCAACATCCAGCTACTCAGACGATAAAAACTTTGGAGATTTTTAAAATAATTTCTAATGCCAGGGGAATATTTTTGATGACAAATAATTGCATAGGCAGAGGTTGGAATATATTGTGAGTTTCGACAGCTGATGTGTTAGATTAACTGATAAATCCACGAAAATTCCGTTCCCTCCTATGTGAATCAGATAGTATAACTGCATTGCATTCGTCCAACTACGGTACTGCCCACGAAAATAAATCATTTTAATTGATCACGACTGGATTCTTTCTTTCATTCCTGGCACGTTACCATACGAAGACAGTGATGGATATCAAGAGTATATAATTAACTCAACAACAATGTGAATTAAGTCTATGGAGATTGGCCTTCGCCATATGCTACGCATATCGCTGGCTTGCTCGTCGATCGGCATGTCATACTTATGACGTCACATATACCAAAACATGGCGACCGTAAATGTCGCACTTTATCTGCTAACCCCCTTGCGTTTCGTAGCAAAATATAAAATCTTCCTGTTTAAAACTCTCTGTGAGAATTTTATTAAATTAAAGCAGAAATCCCACACCGTAAAATTTCATGATAAAAATGAAATTGACAATTTCGCTGCATTAGCACTTTAATGGCTTCTCTCACTGTTGTTCTATATTGTTTTTGTCCGTGGGCTGGTCGGTGGGCCTATTTTGACTCCTGGTGAATGCCTTACATCATCACCTAGATACCTGTGAGGATCTGTAGATAATCATTGTCTGTTACAGCATAGAGGAGTACGAAAACTCATCAAATCGGTGTGGTTTACTTATCCCTTCATGAATGTATTAATGAGCTATAATTGTCGACTATCTCTTCACTCTTATCCAGCGTGTTTGCATAAGGTAAAATGTAAATTCAGAATAATGGGCATGGTTTTAGTTTTCTGTATCATCTATAATCTGGGTTTGCACAGATCGTGACAGAGGATAGAGCATATCCAGGTCTCCACACAGGTTTCCTGGTTACTGTGATTAAGGTGTACCATTCCTGATCATTGTGCGAGAACACTTTATTGACTTCGCATTAATGTTTTATGGGATTGTTGACAAAGACCTGTTTACCTGTACGTTAATTCCTGCTACATGTATTATGCAGGGGTTCATAGACGTATGGGGTTGTTGACAAAGACCTGTTTACCTATACGTTAATTCCTGCTATTATGCAGGGGTTCATAGACATATGATTTCTTCACCGTATGAGCAGAGCCTGATGTCCTGAAACCATTCAACATAATACATGTGCTATATGATTTCCTGAAACATCATGTTTTTTAATAGAATGATCTTCTCACCCTTAACCAGCATACAGTTCAGACCAGCTGAAAGGTTAGTGTTGGCGCACCAACGGCGCGCAAACGAAGCGCGCCAACACAAAGGTATAGCGCGCCAATGCCCATGATTATCGGCTGGCCATTGTTCTAACTCTGTTGAATGTAGTCCGTCGACATGATTGAACACAGGCCGCGCGCTATCAGCACGGTCAGACAATGGCTGGAAGCGAGCTGCAGGAGTAAGAGCCCGCTAGTGAGGTCTTTGTTAGCGAGCGATCGTTCACGCGAGAGAGCTCAAGAAAATCAGTTGGGAGTCCACGTGGCATTAATCGGCACGAAGCTAACTGTTTGCACAGAATGTCTGCCTGTAATTCATACCTATTAAATAACATCAGTTATATGAATTTGTGTTACCGGCGAACACGTGGACCTCGATCAAGCGTATTTGCATTCCATCTAAAAATGTGTAAAAGGAAATAGATTTAAGATTTATTTTAATCATAAACACTGCTTGTAAAATGGATTGTAATTTGTGCTTCATATAATAAATACTGGTCCTACGGGGCCACACCTACAATAACACTGGTGAAAACCCAGACTCCTACTTGCCCGTTTTTGTTTTTCTAGGTTATCCCTAGTATTCCTTGTTTAGTATCTGCGGGTGCAAGTTTCGGGTTATTTTAGGTCGAAAATTCTTATTTCTGACCAGCGAAACCCTCATCAGGGAGCCTACGCATTGACCGATATGGTCAGATTTTTGCCTTTTTACTCCTCAGCCCTACGGGCTCAGGAGTATTGTTGTGGCCCTAGGGATGTGTCTGTCCGTCTGTCCGAGCCGTATCTCGATAACTATTTCTGGGAAGTTCATGAAACTTACAGGTTATGATCCTTTTATTTTTTACTTGTGCCTTTGAGACTTTCAGGTCTAACCGGTCGTTAATTATTTTTTTACAATTTTTTTTATTTTTCTACCATTTTCCAGTCTCCTAAATAGGGATCTACAAGTATGCATACATTAGCCCTACTTTTATACTGATTTAAATACTCTTACTAGCTTGTAGCCAATCAAGAGCTCCATAGTAAAGTTGTATTTCAGCCATTGGTTCAGTGTAGTGAATGACTGGTCATTGGTTTGGTCTAGAAGTCTATATTCCTCTGCATATTCAGTAATACGGTATTGCCAGACTAATTGTCGTATCCCTACGCTGTTGAGGAAAAAATAGTCTGACATTAAAACTATGAAAATCGACTTGTTATTTCGTCTAAAAGTTCTCAGAGTGGATTTAAACGATAATAAACGCCTGTTTTATCGGAAAAGGGCAACTTGTACTTTGTCTTGTAACAGAATTGTAGGAACCTGTGAGATTCTGTCAAAAACGAAAGTAGTCAAAAACGAAAGTAGTGCCCATGTGTTTGTGCTTCCTGCCAACACATCCGATGAAGGAGTTGAGTTTTCAGTTGTAAAGTGAACTGTGATCGTCGGCCAGTACAAGCGGTGTCTCGCATAACAAGTCCTAAAATATACTTCATGGAAGATAGCGAAAGGTATGGCCAACCCAATAAATCACCGTTGTTGTTGTTGTTGTTGTTGTTGCACTGACGCTAATGCATTACCAACGGAGATTCGTCAGGGGAGTTTCTATCTCACATTATGATGGAATGTGATTTTCGGCTATCGGAGCCAGTTTTCTCTTAGAGAAGTGAAATTCTCCACAATATCTGTATGTAATTTGTGCATTTTTATTCTGAAATTTGAAGGAAATCTGTTCAGGATCAAAGAAAATCTCCAATACCTCACGTGGGGTTTTTTTTTTTTTTTTTTCAAAGCACAATGACGTTGGGCTTGCAATGTTGTAACATTGTGACTAGGCACTATGAAAATAACATGTGAGGTATTGGAGGTTTGTTTTGATTCTGAATAGATTTCCTTCGAATTTCAGAATAAAAATGCACAAATTACATAGAGATACTGTGGGGAATTTCACTTCTCTGAGATGAACTGGCTCCGATATTTAGTTGAAAATCCCATCCCATCGTGATACAGCTCAGTAACTCTAGCATGACTGCCCGGTTATTGGACAGGCCCTATTATTGGACACCTATACTCAGCGGGGCTATTTTCTGGGAATATTACGTGACAACTGTAATACAAATTTAATTTTACAGTTGAGTTACAAAGACACGCTGATAAATTTCTGTTTACTCACGGAATTTGTGCACGTTAAGCTCTCATGCGGGTCGAAAATAGTCTCACAAATTTGGGTGAAAAAATGCGTTAGAAAATTTCCTTCAGTTTCAGAGTTTCATTCCTGATTGCAGGTTTGATTAAATTCAACGAAATTTGGCTGAAAATGTTCCCACAAATATGGAGAATCTTCAGTCTGAATCTCAGTGTGCAACACGACCGGAGTTTGGCAGACGATGTACATTTCTCCCCGCCACTCCGTCTAAAAGCAGAACATTTCCGGGAGCAGCCAGTTCACGATAGCATGACATGTGGCTCACAGTGGCAAGAGCACTGATTGACAGCGAAGGATAATGGACACTCCCAAAAACTGCCAAATTTGGGACCAGTTGAATCTTCGACGTTCATTCCAAAACTCATTTGTGGGCTACAGTGCGGATTCATGTTTAAATATTCTTGGATGTTTACTAAAGACTGTGGGACAAACAATTTTACAGTAAGTGGATTAGTTTCAAATAAATCCATCACTGAAAAAGTGTCCAATAACTGGGCGCAAACTTGCATTTTCATACCGTGGATGGTCCCTGCGTTTCAACTATTCCCAGTCTCTCCCCATATTTTTTCTTCAATGTTTTTTTATGACGATTTATCACTAAAGATGTAGTCCTTTATCCAGTGTTACTTTCTCGGCCATACGTGGTTGCATGGCCGACCTGCAGACTCTTATTCATAAAAAGTGTCCAATAACCGGGCAGTCATGCTAGCCGGTTGTAGTTATTTCTTTCATCCCATGGGCCATGTGTAACATTTAAAAAAATTCTATTTTTTTTTCTTAAAAATATATAAAACAGGGGTTGAATTGTGAATAATATTGTGAATATTTTTAAAAAATAATTGTTTGTTTCACGTACGTTAACATCAACTGCTTGACAGGATATGGGGCAACAGATAAACAGAGGACAAATGGACAAAAGACCCGTCCGACACTTAGTTTCAGGCCAGGGCAATAAGATCACAAGGCCGGGGAATATTGATTCTATGTTTCGCGTCGCCACATGCCTAGGTTTTACGTGAATGTGAAGCCATTACAAATGTATGCCGCGTAGAATTTTGCCATATCGGGCAGATAAAAACACAGTCACTAAATCTAAGTTAAGCTAAGATGACTATAAACTTAAGTTTATATGGTTTACCAGATTTGGTGTGTTTTAGTTACAGCGGTCGAAATAATGCCTGTCTATCTGCCGCGGACAAGTGAAAAACAAATCTACCTGTCCATGCGACAAGTAAAATTTCATCTAGCAAAACGATAAAATGTGATCTATTTTCTTAAATACCTGTTAGAAGTCTACATCTATCTGAAGGAACAGACAATCCAATAAATAATCCATTGAAAATTTATTTCAAGACGATCTTTGATCACTGTTGTGGGTCCTGTCAACTTTGTCAATTTTCTGCGGCAAATTTTACTAACTGTTGCACGTGCGTGGTAGCCGGGTGCATGCAAAATTCGGACCTGTTATGAAACGGAAAGGGACTAAGTCTTGTGTTTTTTCAAGTCGGTACTGATGGTAAATTATATTGTTGGCTTTTTCCCTTCGGCTTGTATTCACAATACAAACAAAGCTGATATTTTTCTATGCAGATAATCCAGTTAATTGAAAATTCCAATGGGATTCTGCTGGCTGGTTCAATATTACTGGAATCAGCAATTGACGAGGGGAGACAACTTTTGTAGTACATATAGTTGGACTACTGCTAGGCTAAAATCTTCAAACTCCTCAAGAAAGGTGTGACTTAATTGCATCGAAATTCTATCATATATGTAGTCACACATGCCATCTAACCATGTGAATTTCACATGGTTCAGTCAACAACAAAGCTTTTGGCAATTTTAATTTTGCAGAAATTAGGGGAAATATTTGTCTTTGTAAGTGATATGTATGTATGACAGTAGACTGGGCAGCACATTCTCAGTCATCACCTTTCTATTCCTGGTGCTTGAAATTTTGAATATAATATGTGGGCCAAAAGAAAACAAACACCTGCCCACCACATTTGAAAAAACATTGATGGACTTGGACCACTGGGGTCTATGTTTTAAGTAGTTTAATTTGATTGAACATTTAATACATGAGCAGTGTGACTAACGTCACAGGACCTACGAAGTAGGGTAGGCATTAGAACTCGAACGCGAATTGAACTCTTGGAAATCCCCACCCCCAGTTGAAATCCTGCCTATATTAAGATGGGCACCGCTCAAGTCAGAATCGCCAGTGATTTTCATCAAAAATCACCAGAAATTTTCATCAAAAGTAGGTAGCTCAGAACTTGTTGGTAACAGTCTCCTAATGCGCCTTCATTCCAAAAATAAATACCGATCGCCGATTTAATTTTACAATTTTTACCCCTCGGGCAGATTCTGCCCGAGCGGTATTGTCGTTGCCTCCGTCGTCTGTCCGTCTGTCCGTCCGTCCGTCTGTCCGTCCGTCCGTCTGTCCATCATATCATTGTAAACACATTATCTCAAAAAGTTCTTCACTTACAACAATGAAACTTCATACAGTTGTTTAATACAGCCAGTACCAGAAGCCTATTGAAAGTCGGTGTAATCGGATGTGTTTTTCAGGAGTTATGCCCCTTTATACATGTCTGTTGGTCCATATCCTTGTAAACACCTTATCTCAAAAAGTCCTTCACTCACAACAATGAAACTTCATACAGTTGTTTAATACAACCAGTACCAGAAGCCTATTGAAAGTCGGTGCCATTGGATGTGTTTTTCAGGAGTTATGCCCCTTTATACATGTCTGGCTGTTTTTATCCTTGTAAACACATTATCTCAAAAAGTCCTTCACTCACAACAATGAAACTTCATACAGTTGTTTAATGCAGCTAGTACCAGAAGCCTATTCAAAGTCGGTGTAATCAGATGTGTTTTTCAGGAGTTATGCCCCTTTATACATGTCTGTTGGTCCATATCCTTGTAAACACATTATCTCAAAAAGTCCTTCACTCACAACAATGAAACTTCATACAGTTGTTTAATACAACCAGTACCAGAAGCCTATTGAAAGTCGGTGCCATTGGATGTGTTTTTCAGGAGTTATGCCCCTTTATACATGTCTGGCTGTTTTTATCCTTGTAAACACATTATCTCAAAAAGTCCTTCACTCACAACAATGAAACTTCATACAGTTGTTTAATGCAGCTAGTACCAGAAGCCTATTGAAAGTCGGTGTAATCGGATGTGTTTTTCAGGAGTTATGCCCCTTTATACATGTCTGTTGGTCCATATCCTTGTAAACACATTATCTCAAAAAGTCCTTCACTCACAACAATGAAACTTCATACAGTTGTTTAATACAACCAGTACCAGAAGCCTATTGAAAGTCGGTGCCATTGGATGTGTTTTTCAGGAGTTATGCCCCTTTATACATGTCTGTCTGTTTTTATCCTTGTAAACACATTATCTCAAAAAGTCCTTCACTCACAACAATGAAACTTCATACAGTTGTTTAATACAGCCAGGACCAGAAGCCTATTGAAAGTCGGTGTAATCGGATGTGTTTTTCAGGAGTTCTGCCCCTTTATACATGTCTGTTGGTCCATATCCTTGTAAACACATTATCTCAAAAAGTCCTTCACTCACAACAATGAAACTTCATACAGTTGTTTAATACAGCCAGTACCAGAAGCCTATTGAAAGTCGGTGCCATGGGATGTGTTTTTCAGGAGTTCACACAAACCTGTGTGGATTGCTGTGAATAGACAGTAATCGTTCGACTACATCTACTATAGGTAATCACTGCTCTATTGCTATATTGTTTTGTCTGTCTATGATGATCTATATCATACAGGTAAAATTATGCCCCCCCCCAAATATGTGAGTTGTTGGGGTCAGAAACATTATTTCCACAATTGCTCTGGGCCCGGCCCGAGGGGTCCCGATGGCGACAGCCACATGTTTAACTAAAGGAAACAGATTGAATAATAAAAAGTTCAGTAGATTTCAAGCTTTACGTGTGAAAATACATTTACATCTCTTTAATGGTTTTCAGTGCCCTTGTCCAGGATCAAAACAACATTTTGAATCGCATTATTTTCCCAACAATACAACAAATTTTTATATATAGTACTATAGTAGAAAGGTAGCATTTATGTAGTTTATGGTAATTCAACTCAAGACCAACACCTTCTCAGCACAAGATAATAATGATTCTATGTCATTCTCCTGAGCATAACCGGTACAAAGACGAATAAATAGCGTCTCTACATCACGTTGTTATCTAGATATATGAGACAACACATTTTGGTATCGGCAATCTGATGAATGTACTATTCCGGTATTCTTGTTTCACATTATATTCTCTGACGGTTGATCGGTGATTTTCTTCATTGATAAACATTAACCCACCTCAGCTTCGTTGTGTGAATCGGAATTGCATTGCTGTGACACACCAACACACTCCGTGGCAGTGATTCTGTATCCCCTAATCAAGGAATCAAAGTGGATCAAGATTTGAAATGACAAGAAAAATTTAGACATATTTTGTTTACACATGTAATTTTTTGTTTAAATTATATCCCAGTGTGATATATAGTCAATATTCAAGAGGTACAAAAAAAACCTCAAAGTATGTTCTCATATTTTCACATTATGATCAAAGTTACTTTATCTAGTTAAATTCTACCCAAAGAAAATAAATTAAGACCCTTTAAACATGCCGTCATGGCTTTGTTTCACCCTCAGTAAACTTTTATCATTGTTGCTCACACAGACTAATCTGAAGGATGATACCACATCTTTCTTTCTCCTGCTGGGTTATTGCACCAGGCTGACTTAATTGGTTGATGTAGGATATTTCACAACCAGTGGGAAATTTGACCTGAATTTGAAGCCTGATGTGGTGTGTGATGAAATGTTTGGATGTGAAATAGGATACAAGTTAAAGGCTACAGTTTACATCTATAACAATATACTGAATTGTGTGTATTGAGGCTGGCAAGTTGGTGATAGCAGTGTAGATAAATGCACTAACAAATGATGGAAAATTAGCAGTTCCTATTTCATACATGATAATATAGCCCACCAAAACGTTTACACTTAGATTGGCTATGACCAGGAGTTCGGTGCGCGTCGGAGTCCTAATGCCCACCCTACTTCGGATGTCGGATAGCACAGTGGTAAATTTAACAGACCTATGACAGAAGGTAAATGTACGTTTTCATTACTATGCTTATTGCATCAGCTTGCGCTTTCAGCTTGGGACTGAATTCACTCATTTATCCATTGGTTAAATGGGCCCCGTTTACACAAAGTCTTGACCGTGCTCAAAGTCGCTTAACTTCACTGATTTTACCAGAACCGGTGTGTCATGATATGCCGTATCAGGGAACCTTCAAAAGCCACAGTGAAACATACAGCCAAGGGTTCCCGATGGGCATGACGGTGCACTCGCTGAGCCATCGATAAATAATATAAAAAAAATAATTATAAATCAAATTTTCATCAGAATTCGGTCAGCTCAGAACTTGCTGGTAACAATGCCCTAATGCACCTTCATGCCAAAAATCAAGGTTCTAATGTCAACGGTTCTCCTTATTTTGCCGACGAAAGGATTCGGATGGACTGACTCACTCACTCATTACCGGACAATTTGCGATCTGTAGCCTACTTCGTAGGAAAATGATTTAAATATGTTGCTATAGTTTGTTATTAATATGTATGTCAGTACTATTCCCGAGTGTTGAAAAATTTGAGGGAAAAGTCCATTTTGTCCGTGTTTTTATCTCTGACTGTGTTGTGTTTTTCGCCCTCCCTCATTGATTTGAAAAGCTGTCCTGACGAGAAACATAGAATTAATTTGCACTGGCCCAACTGTACATGTTTTTCCCCCCCCCCCTGTAGATATGTGGATACCTGGTCACTTTTTATACCCCTGTACATAGTTGAGGGTATACTGGATTCCGACTGTCTGTCCGTCCGTGTGTCAGTGTATCCATCCATTCATCTGTCCGAGTTGTGGCTTGGGTTTGCTTTTCGCATGCCATAACTCACTGCTATTTATCCAAACTTCTACACCCATAAAAACATGTTGGTCTAGACTCTTAAGGGGCTGAGGAGTTGTAGCACCGCTGGTGCCTCATGTTCAGTATTTCACTGATGTTTTTACCCCGCCTATAGCATAATTGTGGCTGGTTGGTAAAGTTTACGGCATGTTTGTTTGTGATCCAGTATTTCTTGAAGATCCCTTTTAGCCATTTCATGTATGGATTGAAAGTCGTTATGTACCGCATGCGTCGTTTAAGTACAGGCTTATTTTGTATGCCCTCGTTCTTCTTGAGGTATTTGTTTCTGTCAGCAAAATTTACTGAAAGAAAGCATGAGTCAATTTTCGAGGTAGAATATCCTCTCTTTTTAAGCTTTTGCTTGAAGTATTCGGACTTGTTTATGTAGTCTGCAGCATTATTGCAGTTTCGTATATACATTGTATCCAATTCTCCCGTAATGAAAGATTTGAAGCACGCATCAGGGTGTGCTGATTTTCTGTGTAGGTATTGATAGGTTTCAGTTGGCTTTGTGTAGCATTTCACATCAAGTATTGAGTCAGTCGAATATCTTTTCCCCTTGAAAACGGTAACGTCTAGATAATTTGCCTCGTTTTCAGATATTTCATACGTGAATATCAATAGAGGATGTGCGTTATTAGCCATCTCAAAGAAACTCTCAGCTACGGCTATCTCTGTTATTGTTTCGTTTTTGTTATTTAGCTGAAACGATGTATGTGTGGGCCATAAATACTTGTTAATTCTTATTTCCTCATCGGAAGTTATATATTATTTCGTGTGCAACCTTTAACAGTCGGGCGGTAACGAATAAAGAGCATATACAATTGGAGTATTTGTCATTCTCTGTAAGGGGCTAATTGATCTTTTGAGTTTCTGTGTATATTTTGGTTAGGCGGTTGTAACAAGACAAGCCAAAGAGACAACTAGTCTGACCGAGCACTGCATGTTGCCCCGATTATGATCTCGACTCGCCCGTGTGTCTGAATTTATACGAAGCTGTATTCATTTGAAATGTTACGTTCAACCGTTTTACTGGGCGTTCTGAAAGAGGAGGCGGCCTTCGCAATTTGCACACACCAACGTTTTATGAATTCTGATAATATATTTAGGCATACTTTAAGCTATCTTTGGCGAAACTTTTTGTTAATGAAGATTATTCGTAGTCTCAACCGAATGTTCACAAGACGGCCGAGTTTCCTTGGAGCGCAAACAAAAAAATGATAGATAAACATTTACAGCATTCTTATTGAAGAAGTCAAATCTTCTATATATTTTTTAATTACTTAGCCAGTAATTTAAACTGTAGAATAGATTGTGTTCTTGCCGTACACCGCCAGAGGGGAACTCTTTGAAAACAATTCAGTTTTAAGCGGTGACGGCTGTTAGCGCGCGATCCGGCAAGCGCGCCAACGGGGAGCCTTTGTTTACCGCCGACATGCTCACAATGGTTCAGTGGTTTGACCGGACTATATTTTACCGGCGCGTGGCGGCAAGGGTCACATCATGGGGGGTGTAACAAGTCTTGGTGATTAGGCCAGCACGTTGGCGCGCTATCGGTGCGTAAACGCTGTTCACTAATTGGAAGATTAAGCTGGTCTGAACTGTATTTACGTAAGGTAAAATGTAAATTCAGACTAATGGGCGTGTTATTAGTTGTCTGTATCGGTTTGCACAGATCGTGACAGCAGATAGAGCATACTCAGGTCTCTACACACAGATTCCCTCCTCAATGTGACCAAGGTGTACCATTCCTCATCATTGGGCGGCCACACTTTATTGATTTCGCATTAATGTTTTACAGGGTTCTTAAAGGCCTGTTTATCGAACTTGTTAATTCCTGCTATTATGATATGCATTCATTGTAAATCAATAAATGATTCTGTCACAGTATGACCAGGATTAACATCATCAAATATGAAAGTTGTGGTTAGCTGTGTTAGTCTATTTAAGCATAGCAAAACGAGAGAAACGTGGCACTGAAAGTGACTGAATATATTAGACATGAGCTTTAATCTTCCTCCTCGGGTGTGCTCAAATATAGAAGGTCATGTTGTCTCCCTGAATTGATTTATAATCAGGATTAACATCATCAAATGTAGAATTCATGTAATTACCTTGCTCAATTAGGGGGAACCTGTAAAGATGCTCATTGGTTGATTGTTATTCTCCTCAACAGATCTTATTCTCTTTCTTAAAAGATAAAAAAAAAACTAGCCTGGCTAATGAGGGTACTGGTAATCGCTGTGTCACTGACATATAAGTGTCATACTGCCCAATAATAGAATGGTATAACTGAGCATGCAGTCTAGCCAATCCTTGGAATTAAATCCAGCCTACCACAATCATGGTTTATACTTGGTGTAAGAACGCACAAGACAAAGCCTACAATAGCCTGTCTGAGCTCAACAATGCGTCTAAATGTGACCCTTTTCAGCTGCACCAAAGCCTCAACAAAAGCCTCAACAATGCGTTCTTACACCAAGTATCGACCACAATCATTCATCAATCATTTAACAAGGATTGTTTCCATCATCATGATTAACAACAGGAAGCTCGCAAATTTCCAGAAAATATTGCACTGGGTGATGCCATGTCTACGAAAAACATGGTAAATGATGTAACAGTTCAATCACATAAACTACATGCTCTTGTGTAGAATGATGATCGATGTTTAAATTATTGCAAGAATTTTCTTGAAATGTGTAATATCAAGATTAAAATCGTGTTTTATGTTAGACTAATCACATTTGTTGGGAAGGAATTAGGGAAGATGTCTGAAAATTTCAGCTATATTGAATTGGACATAGTGATTGGAGCCAAGTGGTCTGCTGTAAGTTGATTCAATTGGCTCAGTTCAATAACAAGAATATGTAGCCATATATTGGGATATTTTCTCTCATGAGTCGTCCTGTTTCATTTGTCTGCCTATGTGCAGGCAGTTGATGAATTATAGCAATAACTGAATAGCTTGATAATGCTTGATGGCAGTGAATGGGAACAAGATACTTCTTCTAGAGCCCATAGCATATTAGCACGAGTCCGTCTATCTCTCAACTAAGTCTTGCCCCTGCCCCTGGGAATGAGATTCTTCTTATAGAGCCTGTAACATAGTTGGCACAAAAATGTCTATCTGGCAACAACATGTAAGTCTTGCCCCTGACCCTGACAAAATCCGGGAGATTACATCATGCTACACTTATTCCCTCTTCCTGTGCATGTCCCCACCCCAGGGGTATTGGGCCTGTCCCTCTATCTCCTAAACTAATCATCTTCACACCCCCATCCCTCACTTCTGGGACCTTAAACCATTCTATAATTGTTGAAGCCATTCATCCCCCACAGACACTTTTCCACACCACCTGGAGTATGTCTCCCCACCCTCCGGTGACATGAGCGCATCCCTCAATCTTCTAACCTAGGCCTTGCCCCTCACCAACCCTCATAAATTCCTCTCCACATCTGCGCATCAATACTTTCTCATCCTGGTATTTCACTGTTCTAAGTAATGACTTAAGTCTTCTCAAATGCGAATGGCTCCACCATCCAAACTGACTGTCACCATATGAGTGAAACAACCTTGAGTGTGACATTAAGCCAAATCCTCCTCCTCTCAAATGCGAATGGTACTGGGGAACAAGTCTAAGATGATGATTAATTTATTTAGCGAGGGTAACTCAACTCAGTATACAATATACACTGTTCTCCCGCAAGACCCTCAAAACAACTTTTGAAATGTAACATCATTGATAATCGTGCATCTGCATGCAAGAGCCTGTTGATCCACATGGCCAGGTATTTGATCGTGTGAAACCTTAGATTACAGTGAGTGAGTATAAATGTTCTGTAAATATTCATTTTTGTGCGTTGATTGTATTGCCAGTCCGCAAAGGCTGTATATCTTGGTCAATAAATTTTGTCTTAAATCCATCCTGTTCAAGAAATGTTCCATCCTATTCTCTCACAAATTTATATCTCTGACATCTTCATGCTCTTAGCATGTCATTCAAGCATACAATTGCCTTCATGGACACATCTCTCATGACGTAGATCAATTATGTTCAGTTCCTCGCCATCCTGGCTTCTCTATGTTAGATCATCTAAAAGGTTCCAATTTCTATGGTGATACTTACTAGCTTCTCTTACTATTATTCTGCACTGTTTTTGTTCCTATTCAATATGTGCATCTGGCGTGTATATTGATTCCAGGTGAATGCTTACATCACCACTTTGATACATGTGTGGATCTGTAGATAATCACATTGTCTGATTCAGCAGTGCCGGAGCATGAAACCTCTACAAGCCAATGTTAAACCGGTGCGGTTTACTTTTCCCTTCATGAATATATTATTGAGCCCTAATGGTCGACTATCTCTTAACTGTTATTCAGCGTGTTTGCGTAAGGTAAAATGTAAATTCAGAATAATGGGCACAGTTTTAGTTTTCTGTATCGTGTATAATCTGGGTTTGCACAGATCGTGACAGAGGATAGAGCATACTCAGGTCTCTACACACAGGTTCCCTCATTACTGTGACCAAGGTGTCCCATTTTGACGTTAGGCGGTGCGGTTTGTTGATTTCACATTAATGTTTTCATGGTTCTTAACAAAGGCCTGTTCACCGATATGTCAATTCCTGCTAGTATGATCTGCATTCGTTGTAAATCAATAAATGATTCTGTTACAGGCCATGTTTAAAGTGACTCTTGAGTCCAACATTCGTAGACAAGATCCGACTCTTTTATCCTATTTATGACCGGATTAACATCATCAAATATACAACATGCGTCAGCAACAACTGGGACATGGAACAATTTAAACAGAAAGAGCAGCATGTTCTAATTTTTTTGAAACTTATCATATTGTGAAATGTCGATTCTGGGCCACCATATAAATACATAAAAGATATGTAAGATGTCGATTCTTGACCACCATATAAATGCATAAATTTTGACTTTTCATTTACCAATTTTATTACCCCTCGGGCAAATTTTGCCCGAAGGGTATTGTCGTCGTCTGTCCGTCTGTCTGTCTGTCCATCTTTCTTGTGAACACGATATCTCAAGAAGAATTATAGCCAGGCATTGTGAATTCATACCACATATGTATTGGGTGAAGGGTCAGAAGCCTATTAAAAATGATTGACCTTGACCTATTTTATCAAGGTCAAATTCTAGTATTTGCTATATTTTTGGAAGAATTAAAGCTAGGGTCTCCAAATTCATATTATATATGCAACTCGTGATTGACTAGAAGCTTATTCCAGTTAACTGACCTTGACCTATTTTTTATAGGTCATTTACTGTTTATTATGATATAACATGAAGAAATAAAGCTAGACTTTCCAAATTAATGCTATGTATACATCTGGCGAAGGCCCAGAGGTGTACTGAAGATGACTGACCTTGACCTATTTTATCAAGGTCAAATTATAGTATTTGCCATGTTTTTGAAGGATTGAACCTATGGCCAAATTCATATTACTTATGTAACTGGTGATTGACTGGAAGTCCATCCAAGTTAACTGACCTTGACCTATTTTTTCAAGGTCATATACTGTTTATTATGGTCTAACATAAAGAAATATATCTGGGCTTCCCAAATTAATATTATGTATACATCTGGCGAAGATCCAGAGGTGTACTGAAGATGACTGACCTTGGCGTATTTATCAAGGTCAAATTTAATATTTGCTTTATTTTATGAAGGATGGAAACTGGGGTCTCCAAATTCATATAGCTATATTTCCAAGATAAAAGTACTTGATTTGATAATAAGCTTTTTAGAAGAGTATATTTAGAGCTAAGAATTCGGTCATGCTCTACTAGAACCTCAGGCCTTGGTAAAACCTGAACTACAGTCAACCCTACTAGATCAGATTTTTGTTAATCTAGTTCTAAAAATACACTGATGATATTATACATTGCATGATTGCTGGGTGTAGACAATAACTGATAGCCGAGGGGTATTGAAGCCCAATGGGCTATTTTATAAATCTGTGTGCATGCATACCTTTATATTGTGATGTGTTTTGACAAAGCTATTTCCGAAATACTATTCCATGACCCTTTAGGTCGGTTATTGCAAACACAGCTATTTGTGAGAATCAGTTATGTAAGTTCAAATTTATACAGATAACATAGAAACCGTTTATGTAAGTGTAATGATTTAACCTTGGTTTTGACGAATGAATTTATACAATGCGACAGTTTTGTGATTTGCTAGTCATAATTGTACCGAATTTGTAAGGACATTTATACCGGGTTAAATTGACATTGTAACGTCTAGCTTTGTATATAATGGAATAAACGGCACATATAGTCAGACTAGCAACACCAGGTCTCCCTGATGGCTAAACCGTCAGGTCTCACAGAGGCTCATGTCTCCGATAATGGTTATTGCTATCTCCAGTTCCGAAAATGACTGTTTACAGAATAATCTGATGTTGATGAGGTTGTGCTAGTCTGCCTGCCAAATGATGCCGGTCATTCCTAAGTTAGGTGGAATGAATTTACAATAAATCGGCTTAATATTCAACAGACGTTTTCGTTGTATCCTCTCTCATTTAAAGAGGTTGTCAAGACTTCGAGAAATCTCAGAAGCCGGACCTTGGAAACTATTATTGTTTAGGTTTTATGAAGACCATCCCTGTGTCTTGAGACGACTTCGCGTTACAACATCTTAAGATCACACGCGCACAAGCCCTGTCGCCTTAAAGACCTCAAATTTCATAGCAAGAGTACTCCAGGATTTTTAAAACAATACCAGTAAATAACTAGTTAATGATCTGATTTCTGCTGTTATGTGAGGGAAACCCGGAATGCAGGTATGTTTATGATATACATCATAGATATTTCATATGAGTGAGAGAGGAAGCAGGTCAAATGTTTATACATGTATGATAAAGCACGATAATTGAAAAAACAAAAATCATCAAATATGAAAGTTGTGGTTAGCTGTGTTAGTCTATTTAAAGTGATCATAAACCCGCAAGTATAGTTTCCATCAAACGAAAGATCATTGCGAACAGTGTCGGAAAATATTTATTGTAATTTTTTATCTCGCCTTACGAAGTAAAGGGGAGATATTGTGAGAGGGGGAAAGAGGATGTCGTCGTCGGTGTCGGTGTCGGTGTCCCCTGCCTGGAAATGAATGGGTTTTTGGTTTAGCAAGTTAAAAAAAAATCTAGAAAAATTAGAAAAAATATAAAAAAAATATAAAAAATATGGGGGGTGGGTATGCCACCTGGGGGTACTACCCCTGGGGTACTCTAATGTTAAAATCCCTATGAATGAGTTTTGCGTTTAGCTGAAGTGCACATGTACATCTGTACTTGGAAAGTTTCTTGCAGTTGTCAGCTGTCATTGGATGATTATGAAACTTGGTATACATGTTTCTTATGATAAGAGGATGTACCTGTGCTATTTTTGAGAAGAAATATTAATTTTTCTCAAAATTATGGCAAATGAAGAGTTTTCTGTTTAGGTAAATTGTACATGTAGGCCTCTACATGTATACATATACATCTACATGGTAACTTTGCTCC
Organism: Hanleya hanleyi; assembly: GCA_036873755.1. Taxonomy (NCBI): domain Eukaryota; kingdom Metazoa; phylum Mollusca; class Polyplacophora; order Lepidopleurida; family Hanleyidae; genus Hanleya; species Hanleya hanleyi. Next base: position 41,200 of record JAVTVY010026494.1, on the reverse strand, counting down.
AGTTGTCAGCTGTCATTGGATGATTATGAAACTTGGTACACATGTTTCTTATGATTAGAGGATGTACCTGTGCTATTTTTGACAAGAAATATTAATTTTTCTCCAAATTATGGTAAATGAAGAGTTTTCTGTTTAGGTAAATTGTACATATACATGCCCATGGTAAGTTTGCTCCAGTTGTCAGCTGTCATTGGATGATTATGAAACTTGGTACACATGTTTCTTATGATAAGAGGATGTACCTGTGCTATTTTTGAGAAGAAATATTAATTTTTCTCAAAATTATGGCAAATGAAGAGTTTTCTGTTTAGGTAAATTGTACATACAGGCCTCTACATGTATACATATACATCTACATGGTAACTTTGCTCCAGTTGTCAGCTGTCATTGGATCATTATGAAACTTGGTACACATGTTTCTTATGATTAAAAGATGTACCTGTGATACCATCCATACCATCACTACCATCCATACCATCACTACCATTCCTACCATCACTACCATCCATACCATCACTACCATCCATACCATTCCTACCATCACTACCATCCATACCATCACTACCATCCATATACCATACATACCATCACTACCATCCATACCATAACTACCATTCCTACCACTACCATCCATACCATCACTACCATCCATACCATCACTACCATCCATACCATCGCTACCATTCCTACCATCACTACCATCCATACCATCACTACCATCCATGCCATCACTACCATCCATACCATCATTACCATTCCTACCATCCATACCATCACTACCATTCCTACCATCACTACCATCCATACCATCACTACCATCACTACCATACCACTACCATTCCTACCATCACTACCATCCATACCATCACTACCATCCATACCATTCCTACCATCCATACCATCACTACCATCCATACCATCACTACTATCCATACCATCCATACCATCACTACCATTCATACCATTCCTACCATCCATACCATCACTACCATCCATACCATCACTACCATCCATACCATCCATACCATCACTACCATTCATACCATTCCTACCATCCATACCATCACTACCATCCATCCATACCATCCATACCATCACTACCATCCATACCATCACTACCATTCCTACCATTCCTACCATCCATACCATCACTACCATCCATACCATTCCTACCATCACTACCATCACTACCATCCATACCATCACTACCATCCATACCATTCCTACCATCACTACCATCCATACCATCACTACCATAACTACCATCACTACCATCCATACCATCACTACCATCCATACCATAACTACCATTCCTACCATCACTACCATCCATACCATCACTACCATCCATGCCATCACGACCATCCACACCATCACTACCATCCATACCATCGCTACCATTCCTACCATCCATCCATACCATCACTACCATCCATACCATCACTACCATCCATACCATCACTACCATCTATGCCATCCTACCATCCATACCATCACTACCATCCATACCATCACTACCATCCATACCATAACTACCATTCCTACCATCACTACCATCCATACCATCACTACCATCCATACCATCACTACCATCCATACCTTCACTACCATCCATACCATCACATCCATACCATCCATACCATCACTACCATCCATACCATCACTACCATCCATACCATTCCTACCTTCACTACCATCCATACCATCACTACCATCCATACCATCACTACCATTCCTATCATCCATACCATCACTACCATCCATACCATCACTACCATCCATACCATCAATACCATCCATGCCATCACTACCATCCATACCATAACTACCATTCCTACCATCACTACCATCCATACCGTCACTACCATCCATACCATCACTACCATCCATACCATCACTACCATCCATACCATCACTACCATCCATACCATCACTACCATCTATGCCATCCTACCATCCATACCATCACTACAATCCATACCATCACTACCATCCATACCATCACTACCATCCATACCATAACTACCATTCCTACCATCACTACCATCCATACCATCACTACCATCCATACCTTCACTACCATCCATACCATCACATCCATGCCATCCATACCATCACTACCATTCCTACCATTCATACCATCACTACCATCCATACCATTCCTACCTTCACTACCATCCATACCATCACTACCATCCATACCATCACTACCATCACTACCATCCATACCATTCCTACCATCACTACCATCCATACCATCACCTTCACTACCATCCATACCATCACTACCATCCATACCATTCCTACCTTCACTACCATCCATACCATCACTACCATCCATACCATCACTACCATTCCTACCATCACTACCATCCATACCATCACTACCATCCATACCATCACTACCATCCATGCCATCACTACCATCCATACCACTACCATACCATCACTATCCATACCATCACTACCATCATACCATACCATCCATACCATCACTACCATCCATACCATCACTACCATCCATACCATCACTACCATTCCTACCATCACTACCATCCATGCCATCACTACCATCACTACCATCTATACCATCACTACCATCCATACCATCACTACCATTTCTACCATCACTACTATCCATACCATCACTCATCCATACCATTCCTACCATCACTACCATCCATACCATCACTACCATCCATACCATCACTACCATCAATACCATCCATACCATCACTACCATCAATACCATCCATACCATCACTACCATCCATACCATCACTACCATCCATACCATGATGGTGATGGTAGTAATCCCACTTGGGACTGGACTATCCAGCAGTAATCCCACAGAGGACTATCCATCAGTAATAACATGGGACTGGTCCACCCTGCAGTAATCTCACACTCGAATGCCCTATGTACCAGTAATCCGACTGCACTGACCTATCCATCCTACATGGGATTAACTTTTGCCAGTAATCCCACATGGGACTGATGTTATTGTCTGTACCAGATAATCTATTCCAGACATTATTGTCTGTACCGCATCACTTATTCCAGACCTTATTGTTTGCTCTACATGTATGCTTTCAATACTGCTGCACCTTTGGCGGATGACCCCGCAAGGCGAGATGTTGGGGTTCTCAGAACGCTTGTTAAGATTTTATTACACAGAGTAAACTGCAAATAAAGCATGGTATTCTATGGTGGTCTGTTGCAATCATATCTAGGTCCAGTGACGTCACACTGCCTTAAACTAGTGATCGTACACCCTCAAGTAAAGTTTCCATCAAATGAAAGACCATTGCAAATAGTGTGGGAAAATATTTATTGTAATTTTTTACGATTTTATTACACAGAGTAAACTGCAAATAAAGCATGGTATTCTATGGGGGTCTGTTGCAATCATATTTAGGTCCAGTGACGTCACACTGCCTTAATTCATATATTTCAAACTTTGTATGCACTTTCCAATGTTTGATTCAAGCTTAAGGTGTGTATACTTTGAGTTTCAACACAGACTCACTCTTCCAATGTGCATGTTTCACCAAAATCAGGGAAATTAAATGCAAGATTCAAATTGACTTAACACTTATGAGTTACCGTCTCACAGATTTTGGTGAAACATGCCCATTCAGGGGGTTTTTCAGACAGTTTTTCATCGGGGTAACCCCGATGAAAAACGATTACAAATTGAGTTTTTGGAATTTTTTAAATTGAGTTTTTTTCTCGGAAATTGAGTATTTTCTGGCGTTAATAGTTTGCGCGCCGAAGGCGCGCTAAAAAATTGAGTTTCTGTGAAAAAATAGTCGGAAGAAATATATAATTTGCGTCTGCCGGCAAGAATTTTTTTTGGCCGACGTTGCGGTCAATTGCAGAGACAGGGCGATATAAAGACATCATGTCTGAATACTTACGTAAACCAGGATCGTTGTTGGAATCATAACGAAAGACATCAACAATTTTGGGGTAAAAGATTCGATCGTTACCTTTCCATTTTTATTTAACATCTTTCGACAGCGATTGGCAGCCATTTTCCTTCGACAGAGATACTGCATCAATAAATAGTTGTCTCCCTTGTTGCATTCGGAAACCAGGATTAGTGTGAAGTAGCGCACTCTTTCGCGGGCTCCCGACCAGCGCCCTCTGTAGCGCCGTGATTGGCTAATAAACAACCTTGACCCTACCAAGGCAACGTGACAATCGTTTGACAGTTCGACGAAAGGAAGGTACACACCGATGAGTTACGGTCCCGAAGAATTACAATCAATTAAATATACGAATGAACGCAGAAGGAATTGTATGGATAGCAGTTGCGTAGAGGGAAACCACCTTGCACTCTATGTCAATTTTTATCCCCAAATAAAGATCATTTTAGGTCAGCATCTGGGCAGAAATTGTAAATTACATTTGATCGGGAAAACCCTAACCCGAACCCCATCACATGTCTGTAAAATGACTGCATATGATAGATCATCAGTTTGAGATCACAGTAGCTTTGTCAACGCAGTCGCAATGGAAATTATGGCTGGTATGATAAATACAGAAGTGTTAACATATCATGGATATTCATATATTTATTGATCTTGGACTCAATGATCAATCCGTTCAGTCAGTTTTGGTTCATGTAATTTATCAGTGCATTCCATATATCCACATGTGTTGCATGGGATTTACTTTAGCAATTACACTTCAGTAGTTTATTTGTGTGAACCTCCATACCTCACTCTGAAGTACATGCATAACAAAATGGACATTCATGTTTATTATTATGCCATTTTTAACATATGTATTTTTCTCTGCGATGAAAAAGCGATCAAATAAAAGATTGTTTGGAGTGTACTACTAAAATAATAAAAAATTGAGTTTTATATCTACTACACGACTAAAAAGTTGAAAAATTGAGTTTTATTGTACTTTTAGCGCGCCGAAGTTCGATAAAGGATTTTCGTCTGAAAAAACCCCTGCCATTGGAAGAGTGAGTCTGTGTCAAAACTCAAAGTATACACACCTTAAGCTTTGAATCAAGCATTGGAAAGTGCATACAAAGTTTGAAATGTTCGAATTAAGGCAGTGTGACGTCACTGGACCTAAATATGATTGCAACAGACCACCATAGAATACCATGCTTTCTTTGCAGTTTACTCTGTGTAATAAAATCATAAAAAATTACAATAAATATTTTCCAACACTATTTGCAATGCTCTTTCATTTCATGGAAACTTTATTTGAGGGTTTACGATCACTTTAAGCAAAACAAAAAAAGAAAAAGAAAATGTCATCGAATCGGAAAGTTGTGGTTAGCTAGTCTATTTAAGCATAGCAAAAAGACAGGAATATGGCAGTGAGACTGACTGAATTTATTAGACATGAATGTTTATCCACCGCTGGACCTCACTGTTTGTGTGTGGGTGTGTGCGTCACATTTTCCCCGTTAACAGGATAACTTGAAAACTATTGATTCAGTTCATTTGGGGAATAACATTCAGCTATTTAATTTGAGGTCACTAGGTCGAAGGTCAAGGTCACTTGGGCTAGAAAACCTGCAAAAATGAGGGAAATCTCCAGTTCTAATGTATGAATTGGTACCAAACATTGTGTAAGTACTGATGGGGAAAAGAAGAACCATATTTTATGTTTAGGTCAAAAAGTCAAAGGTCAAGTTCACTCGAGCTGTAAAACTGGTAAATTTCCTGTTCCAAGTCCACAATTGGTTCATAACATGATGCCGACCTTGCTTATGGGGCAGAGAATAACAATACTTCGGGTCCAAAGGTCAGAGGTCAAGGTCACCTAGATCTGAAAATGTGGGAAATTGTGAACTCCATTGCAGAGATGTGGACTATGAGCAAATTCTATGTATACCTTGAGCTTGTTGCAAGTAATTGCATTTGACTGATTATTACCTTTTGGCCGAATTTGGCCAACGAGTTATTGTCATCGGCGGCGTCCATCTGGCCTTTCGTCTGTCCACAGTCAGTGTGGACACAACCTCTCTTGAAGGACTATAGCCAGGCTCTTCAAATTCATACAACAGTTGCACTTGGTGATGGGTCAGCAGCCTATGGAAAATGACCAACCTTGATCTAATTTAAAAGGTCAAATTCTAGTTTTTGCAATATTTTTTTAATTATTATAGTTAGGGTGTCCATATATTTTTTGAATTATTCCTACGAAGTAGGCTCCTATTTGCAAATTGTCCGGTAATGAGTGAGTCAGTCCATCCGAATACTTTCGTCGGCAAAATAAGGAGAACCGTTGACATTAGAACCTTGAGTTTTGGCAGGAAGGTGCATTAGGGGACTGTTACCAGCAAGTTCTGAGCTGACCTTCTTTTGATGAAACTTTCTGGTGATTTTTGATGAAAATCACTGCTGATTCTGACTGACGTTAGTCACACTGCCATGTTATAGTTAGGGTGTCCAAATTTATATTGCACATGTAACTGGCAATGAACTTGAATCCTACCCAAATTGACTGACCTTGACCTATTTGTACAAGTTCATTCACTGTTTATTATGATCTATCTTGAAGGAATATAGCCAGGCTTTCCAAATTCTACATGCATCTGGTGATGATCCATAAGTAAGTTGAAGATGATTGACCTAGACCAATTTTTCCGTGGTCAGATTCTATTTATTTATTTTCATGTTGAGCGATGCTAAATATTTACCAGGTAGTATTTTTTGTTTTTTCCCATCTGACTGGGGAAAATCTGGTGAGGGGTATGTGAGCTCACATGTCTTATCGCGAATAAATCTCCCTGCTAAGGTGCATGTGCTTAAAAGATAAAAATACTTGACTGGATAATGGGGGTATTGATAAACACTGTGTCACTGCCATGCAATACAAACATGTGTCAGACTGTTGAATAATATAATGATTGGCAGTGTGTGAGTTACCTGAGTAGCCTAGCCAATCCTAGCTGCTGTTTTACACACAGTACAGGTGGTACAGAATATTTGATTGGTCCTTTGAATTAAACCCAGCCTACCACAATCATTCAAGGACCCTTCCCATCAACAAGAGAATGCTCAAAATATTTTATGAAAATATTCCACTGGGTGATGCCATCTCGATGATGGACATGATAAATGATGTAGCAGCTCAATCTCATAAACTACATGCTCTTGTGCAGAATGACGATCGATGGTCGAATTATTACGTGGATTTTTTTCAAATGTGTAATATCTACATGTATATTGAAATCATGCCATATATTGAACAAATTTACTTGGAAGCAATTAGGAAAGATATCTGAGAATTTCAGCTATATTAAATTGGAAATAATGATTGGAGCCAAGTGGACTGCTTAAGTTGGATTCAATTGGCTCGGTTCAATATCCAGGTTATATATCCATATATATGGGGTTATTTTCTCGGAGGAGTGGTGTTGTTTCATTTTATCTGCCAATGTACAGGCTGAGGGAATATCCCAACAATTGAATAACTTGGTACAAGTAATGCTGGATGAGGATAGATACAACTTATTGAGTCTGAAGCATAGGGAGCTCAGTTCAGAGGTCACAATGATGTCCTTCTATCTCTCAACTCTGTCTTGCCATCTCCTAAACTACTCCCCCCCATCCTCATTGCTCATATAATCTGGGACCCTGTATCATGCTACGATTATTGAACCCATTTTCCCCAATCCTCTGGTGACAGATTACACCTATTACACCTCTATCTCCTAAACTAAACCTCATCCCACCCCAACTCTCATATATTCCGGGACCTTATACATTATGAGGTATAGTGATTGAAATTGTCCACCACAAACCTGTCCTGGTATTTCACTGTTCACAAATTCAGTGAATTTATTGACTTGCCTGGGCAATTTGGGGTGTACCACAGCCTTGGGGGGATATACACTATATCTTTGGGTCAAGCTCTACAAGAAAATGTAAAACAATCCAAGATGCCACCATGATGACATCAGTGTGACATCAGAATTTTCAAATTTTTCATTTTTGTTTTTTCTTTGCAAAAACTGCATGATAAATTAGTAAATAATAATCTGATATAAAATAAAATAGGTTTTACCCACTTTTCCATACAGAAAAGCAAAAATTTTGAAGAAATATGATGAAAACATCACTTTTCTGGTACCCCACATGGCTGCCATTCTAAATTTTCCCATGATCTTCTGCTCAGGAGGTTATGCGAATAGGCTCAAAATGACTCCAATATGATAACCTATAAAGTCACGGAGTTTCAGCTCTCCATTTTTTTGTCGTTCCGGAGATGGCGCAGAAAGTTCGGTAGGGGGAAAGTGCCTCCCCCCCCCCCCAGGCCAGGTAGGGTTAAGAAACATTCCATCCTATTCTCTCACAAATCTATATCTCTAACATCTTCATGCTCTTAGAGTATCTATTTCTGTCGTTCAAGCATACAATTGCCTTCATGGACCATCTTTCATGACGTAGATCAATTATATATTCAATTCCTTGGCATCCTGGCTTCTCTATGTTGGATCATCTTCAAGATTCCAATTTCTATGGTGATGATTTGATGGCTTATCTCACTTTTATTAAGGAACGAGGTCCCTTCTTGAAATTTTCGGTTTCACTATTATTTTTCTTCTTTTATCCACCGGCCTTTGTGTGCACGATATCTCCAGAACGGCTTGGCCAGCAAACTTGAAACTTGGACAATTGATATTAAACCTACTGGAGAAGTGCAAATTACCAGTGAGCTCTGATTGATCAGATTTTATGGTGCGGTGACCATCTTGGAAAACGCTCAAAACCTTCAAAGCTCTTCTTCGGAGGAACCACTAAATCGAAGGTTTGGATCAGGGTCTTCAATTCTTCTGTAGGGTTTGTTGCTTCTTGAAACAAGATGGCCACCATCGACCACATACCCAGACATCACCATGTCTTGAGACGTCTTAAGACATGTCTCAAGACATCTCAAGACATGGATGTGAAGACATCTTGAGACGTCTTGAGATGTCTTAGAAATTGAAGACGCGTCTATAGACGCGTCTTAAAGACATGTCTTGAAAATTGAAGACACTTCAAGACACTAGAGCATATTGTCTTGAGACATCTCAAGACACTGTAAAAATATGTCTCAAGACATCTTAGTGCATGTCTCAAGACACTGTAAAATGTGTCTCAAGATGTCTTAAGACATCTTAGTGCATGTCTCAAGACACTGTAAAATATGTCTTAAGACGTCTTAAGGCAGCTTAGTTTGTGTCTCAAGACACTGAAATATGTCTCAAAGACGTCTTAAGACATCTCAGTGCATGTCTCAAGACACTGTAAAATATGTCTCAAGACATCTTAGTGCATGTCTCAAGACACTGTAAAATATGTATCAAGGTGTCTTAAGATATCTTAGTGCATGTCTGAAGACATCTTGATGCATGCCATAAGATGTCTTAAGACAGATGTATCCATATTGAAAACACGCTAAAATTAAACACAATTCTATATAGTTAGGCAGAAAAAAAATGTCAGCTCAGCGTGCACACAATTTTGTAAAATGTAAATTTTCTGTAAGATTTGTGGAAAAGGCTTTCAAATGATAACGGTCATCTTTTTACCTTTACAATAGTGAAATGTATGGTTCAATTATGATTTACACAAACAAGGTAAATAGCCAATGGGCAGCCACTTTGTCAATATATATGTGAGAACACTCAGGATAATGGATTGTCGGTGTAGCAGCTTTATCAGATTACTGTCCTGGTGAATCATTCGTAAAACGTAGTTTATTGAAATGATTTTTATCTCTGTAAAGTATTCCGACAATGGGTACCATGATATGTGATGTAAAAAAAATATAAAAACAAACACTCTAGTCCATGTTTCTACCATTATCATCAGTGACGATAACCATTCCCCGATGAACTTGTTTCCCAACCTGCTAAAACTTTGATGGTATTGCTTCAAAACAAATATTGATAATAGTCAAGTTAGTCAGAATTAAAATAGAAGCTGGTATAAGGGTTGGAGAAATATGAAGGTTATTATATGTACAGCACATGCAATACATGTACAATATTAATACTGTACATTGCAACTTTTTTGCAGGTCAAGAAGAACTACTGTAGACACATCACATGTTTTAAATAGACTTCAAATAGAAATCTTCCATGGGCAAGTACATTTGTACATGATCCGTTAGCGAATTTAGGTATTTGCATGAGGCAATCAATGTTTCTTGCGAAACCCGTAAGATGATCATCATCGTACCATTTCCACATTAAAATCAAAAGTTCCATTGAAAACAATAATTATCAAGCTACATCATACTCCTAAAATTCTCAATAATGCGGCTGAGTGAAATTTGAAATTTTTTGCTCAAATCCAAGGCAAATCTTATTCGAGGACCTTTCAACAAAGTGAGAATCATGTTGTCATGGACAATTCCACTATGCAATTCAATCACCAATTTGAAGACCAGATGATAGTGGCAAGATTGTACTATTTATTCACAGTAAAATGGATATACATGTATTCAGAAGGTAATGCTTTTGAATGCAAACAGTGAGATGTAAGATGTTGACATAGTATTGGTTGATAATCATATTTGGTTACTGAGGTCATACTGAGGGTAAGGTCATTCTTGGAAGGGAAAAGTGATCAGAATTCTGGTTAAAATGCCATGTATCACATATAAATACATGTACTACAAACAGTTGCAGAGATCCGGAGTTTAAAAAAAGTGTAAAATATGTCATTCAGGCATTTTATGCATTTGCCCATTTTGTTGATGTCACAAGTTTCTGAGTGCTGGAATATTTCCAGTGCAAGATGTCTAATATTATTACTGAGGAAGAACTTGAAAGTCTCGACACATTCCATCAGTCAGGTTGCTGGTAATTGGCTATCCACAAACCTTTGCATTTGTGTAATATTGCTGTGTCACTGTGAATGAAGTCACTGTGGGTATGACAAATAATCAGAAAAAGCACACCACTTCAAATCATTTAATCTTCCAATTACAAGCAAGGGATTCAAGCTGTGTGATTACATCAATTCCATGAAGTTGTTGGTGTCTTTGTGTTGTTTGTCAGTACGGCACTTCACTTCTCCGGTATCTTCACTTGTTTTACACCAGTATCTTCTATGTTACACTAATGTGAACTGGAACACAAGAAAAAAAGTGATTAGATAATCATATACATAATATATGAGCATACATGTAGGTGAGTGGAATCCTATAACTTTCATGAATTGAATATCAGAGAATCAAAACTAAAGATACAGAGCGGGCAAAGCTAGATCAATTAACAACTTTAGGTAAAACTAGAACCATGTGGCAGTGCCCATGCATAGGGACACCTTATGTCCTGCCATGCAAACGTATCCTTAATCGCCTGTGATGACTAACGACATTCATTTCATATGTAATGGGATGGTCAGTGGATAATAACCTCAAACAATTACTGCTGAATATGTGCCAGGAAACCCGAGAATGCAGACGGGACTCTGGGAAATATCACAATCATATCATAACCGAGCAAAACCTTTCGCCAAATTTCCTTCAGCTATCATCACAAAAGCTGAGAAAACTGACACTTTTAGCTGGTCCCATTATCAGTCAGCATTTGCAGGTTTCACTGTATACCTATTCTCTACAGGCATGACAGGTTCTCTGCATAACAGAATAAACAAAATGTTTTGTGGGAAGAAAAATCTTCTAGATATCAAAGTGTCTGAACTGGCTTTCTATTTCATATGAAATATTTGAAACTTGAACTTCTGGGGATCCAAATGAAGATCGAGCCCTTGAAAGAGCAATTAGTTGACAGGTGGCAGAATTACATGTACACCAAGTTACAATGCAGTCAGAGCAATTGTGGTCTTCAAACTGAATGTAAAACTTGCAACATTATATTAAACATGGAAGTGCGACTAATGTCACAGGACCTACGGAGTAGGGTTTGATATGATTTAAGTGTGTACCTTGACCTAAGACTGACCAATATTAGCTTTTCCGGGTCTGGATTGGACCAATTTCTATGGTCACCTAATTAGGTCAGAAATTGGGTCAGAAAGTAGGTCACATTGACTTTGACCCAATTAGGTCAGGTCACACTTACATTGACCTAATTAAGCGCATTTCCATGGTCTTGGGAGGCATTAGGACATGTTTTTGCCAATTTCGAGGTTCATAGTTCGCCTAAGTAGGTCCAATTTTCATCAAAATCAGGTCAGCTCAGAACTTGCTGGTAACAGTCTCCTATTGCATGCTCATGCCAAAAATCGAGGTTTTAATGTCAACGGTTCTCCTTATTTTGCTGGAGAAAGGATTCGGATGGACTGACTGACTGACTCAAAATACTGGACAATTTGCAAATGAGAGCCTACTTCGTAGGAAAATTAACAAGCTGAGTAGCTAGCAGGTCTCCCGCCAGGCAGCAAGTTTGAAAGTGTATGTTACCAGCACTATTAAACTCTCCACAAGGTTCTATAGTCAACTTTGTATAATAACTGCAATAACTGTGTTAAAAGCTCAAGAGTGGAGATATTGTTCAGGGGTATATTACATGTAGATCAAGTTGTCTCTTAGATATTGTGCTCATATGCAAATAAGACCATTATTCACATTTTGACCTATTTGGTCAATTCCTGAATGAACTTGATCTATAGGCACCCATAAGACAACTTTGTACAAAAAAGGCTCTAGCTCTATTTGCCCTTAGAATGGCATACAATCGATCAGGGGTCGAAATTTACACCTGTCCACCTGTCCCTGACAGGTAATTTTTGAAAGAGACAGGTAGTCAAATAAAGTACCTGTCTCCAGTGACAGGTGCCCAATAATTTTTTTTTTTTTTTTTTTGGTGTTCGAAATATTTCTCTGGCAAAATTCATTCAATTAGTGCATGGAGACAAGCTAGGTGTTGTTAATTTATTGGAAGCTTGCAACATGTAGCTTTGTCAATAATCTTGAATTACATGTAGCTGACAATTTCAACAATCACATGTTCAGGTAAATCTTAAAGGTGACAGGTAAACATTTTGTTCACCTGTCTCATGTGACAGGTAAATTATTTTGAACATTTCGACCCCTGTCGATAGTGCACCTCTAGCATGTCTAAGGGTACTCGCCCGCTGTTGGGGGTATGAAAGACTCCATTCGGAGTCATCTGTCTACCTGGCCATGCTTTGTGGTTCCTGGATGAAGTCTTAACTATTATTTTATGATAAAGTGTATTTCACGGAACATTAGGGATGTTGGTGGTTATATCCCCACAAGAATCATACTCGAAAAATCCATAGTTTCATCAATGAAGCAAATAAAGTTTGAAAGTTACTGCTCCTCACAACCTTTTAGGTGAAAGTTCAACAAAATTCATCTAAGAAGTGGTGAACTGTTTTTATTTTAGCTGATTAGATGACCTGGCATATCTAGTATGATACATCTAGAGGGATAAACATATAGCAAATTACAATTAAACGGATATACATGATATCAGAAATCGATGTACAACAGCACAGCATCTTTTTTGAACACCCATTTCGGTACTAACAATACCACGCTTTAGATCAGCATCTTTTATATATGTGTTCTATGGTTATTGGTTGTTCCGAGCGATGACAAAATAAAGGAAAATAAAGATATGTATGCCACAACAAAAATAATTTAGCGCGAAACCCTCCGATTTCACTCTGAGATAACCCTTCTATACCTCCAAGAGCGAGCGAGTACCCCTATATGTGCACTATCGACTGTATGTCATGCTTTAAGTATGTTCACAAGGGACTGTCACTGCTATTACATTTTGACCTGTGACCTTTGAAAATAGGTCAAGGTCAGTCCTGAGTGAACATCACCTAGAGATCTCATAGCACAGCAATGTGTCAACTATTAAGGCTGTGGCTCTATTTGCTCCTAAGATATTATGTTCACCATGAGCTTCACTGCTATTCACATTATTACCTGCAACATCTGAAAATAGGTCAAGGTCAGTCCTGATTGAACTTGATCTGGAGGCTCCGGTAAGACAGCAGCATACCAAATATCAAGGCTATAGCCCTCTATGCTAAATGTTGAGATCTTGCGCTCACAACATTTGGGATGGATGGAAACATGAACAGCAGTTCCATAGTTCCCCCACTTATATGTGGTGGGGGACAAAAGAAAAAGGAAATGGGAAATTCCACATGACAGCCTAATTTTGACAAGATACGCTTCATTCTTTACCTGTTATGGGTGCTTATATTGCTTTTTTTTTCTGTATGACCCATTCTTCTGTTGTGAGTGATTGAAGTGTTTGATGTCAGGTTATCCAGGTCATGTGCTCAGTGGCAAAAAAGCATCGTAATAGGGTTCACATCAGGAGTTGACCTTGGCACGGTCAATGGCATTTACAGATCCACACAGATAATGGCCCGGGTAAGTTGTTGTTCCATTAACGAACAAGAAAATCTGCAAAAAAAGGGAAATCTTCAATTCCAGTTTTTGAATTGGTACCAAACACTGGGTACATAGTGCTGATGGGGCAAAAACATAAGTTATTTTATGTTCAGGTCAAAAGATCAACGGTCGAGTTCGCTCAAGCCAGAGAACCTGTAAAAAATGGAAAATCTCCTGTTCCAAATCCAGATTCGATTAAAAACTTGATGCCTACCTTGCATATGGGACAGAGAATAAGCCTATTTATTTGAGGTCAAAAGGTCAGACAAAGATCAAATTTATCCAGTGCACCTATTAAATAAGTACTTGTATTTCTATTCCTGAGGTTTATGATCATTTTATTAAACTCACATATATGAAAACACTTGGGAAAAGCTAACTGCAAATGAAAAATGTCTCTTCAGAATTCAAAAATATGAAGAAATATTTATTTTCGATTTTTCTAGCTGATAAATTGTCATTTAAGAATGCTGTCATTGTAGCCTGGCTCATCTAAATGTGTGATGTCACCCAGGCTTATGCACTCCCTAGTTTGGAGGTGAAACCTATTGCTTTAGTAAAGGAGGGTGCCACTGGAAACCGGTGAATCTCAGTTCTGTTGGAACAGCCAAACTTCTTGCATCGTGGCATAATAACAGAGTATTTGCATTCGCACATCTCCATTTACATATCTCAGACTTCTTTGAAGTGGCCACTTATTACAAGAAGCAATGAGATACCTGTCAGGAGCTCACCAAAATGTCCTGGTGACACCTACATGTATTCAGAAACTGACAATCTAAGTCGGTGTGCGAGATATGAAAACTTAGGGCACTGAAGAGAAAAAAGCTTTGATCTCATTGTCAGCTGTGAATCTGTTCACAAGCTTCTATTTCAATGTTTTTTTCAATGCTGATTATCAGCTAGAAAATCTCGCAAAAAATAGATGTCTCATTGTGGATACTTGGAAGGTGGCTTTTCCATTTGAAGTTATGCCTTTCTCCATGTTTTCTTCTCCTTTGTTAATACATGATTTGAACACATCAGTGTCAACATGTTTGGATTTACAAACTCAATTTCAGTGAACCTGCCTTTAGAATAGCATTTGAAACCTAAACATGATTATTGTATAAAATATGATTAGGATAGTCATAGAATCTAAAACTTTGATGCAATTCTGTCAGTGATAGGATGGTATGGCCTTGAAAATTCAACATGGTGGTGATGACATCTGTGTGTTGTTATGTTCATTGTCTTTATTAAATTTAAACATCTATATTGTAAATGCATTGCCTTCTCTTACCCTGGCGATTTCTGTGGGTGTTTTTGTGGGTGTTGCTGTTGTTTTGGAACTCTTTAGTTTCCTGGAATTCTTCTACTTGAAAGCAGGTTGTTGGTTCGTATTCTGCAATGTCAAACATGGATACATGAAAATATAGTAACAGATTTTCTCAGGTTTGCACCAACGGCTACCCATATTGATACATGTGAGGTAAAAATCTTCACAGGTTACGGGGTATATCCAAGAATGTGATGAAAATGGGTAGACCATTCTGAATAAACCTATACCTACACATATATGTAATATTGTGATTGTAAAAAAAATGGCGGGACAAATCATACATAGGCCTACATAATGATACATTTACCTTCCCAACTTTTTAAAAGTATATGTGGAGGCAAAGACAAATAATATTTCGGTCTTACATTTTATGTCTATGTATAACCGTTTTCTCATGGATGCATGGTCTTACCCAAATACTGTTTCCATTGCTGGTTTGGCCAATGTTGAACTGGTTTCACTTCTCCCTCTTTTAGGGATTGGCATTCTCATGGCATCAGATATATCACCATCAATCTGTCTGTCTGCATGATAACTTTCATCATGGTAGGCCTAAAAGTATATATATTACATTCACTGTTGGCACTGGGCCATACATGCCCTACTGGGCATACTGGGACATAGATGCTTTGAAACAAGAGATAATATGGGCTAGGGGATGTTTCAAATTTAATTTGGAAAACACTGATATTTGGGGTGAGAGCCTAACTACCCATGGTGTTAATAGTCAAAGACCCGTCTGGCTGTCCATTGGACAGGCAATTTCAAATTTGGACAGACAAAAATGGAAAAATTTAACATGTTAGAGATATGAAACAGGGATGAAGCCTGTCCAAAACTAGCAAAATGTGATATTTAGACAGGCAGATTTTTCATCCTGGCTAACACCCTGCTGCTACCCTCAGATGGCAATCTTCACCCATCAGGATTTTATCATGAAGCTCTGGGTTTCCATTTTTCTGAGTTTCAGCAAAACATATTGTTCTAACTAATGAAGCCGGTTAAATTTCTCACCATAGGCCTATGTGTGACTGTTCTATTGTTTTATCAGCTTCACAAGTGACTAATCACAAACTCAAATTTACTTTGAATTATCGATTTAAAAAAATGTACAAGAAATACATAGAGAGAGAGGGGGGGGAGGGGGGAGTGAGAGAGAGTAATGACCAGATAGGGAAAAATGTCCAAAAGGGAAATTGTCCTACTCTATCTCCCATATCGAGGGTCACAGACTTTCAGCAATATATCAGGACCACTTTTCTTAGAGCAATTCCGAACAGCATCTTGACGTAATTTGTGCATTTTAATACTGAAATTCCAAGAAAATCTCCGAAACTGGACATGTTATTTTCCACGCTCAGTGACGGTTGGGCTCGCAATATTGTAACATTCTCTTAGACAACTCTTGCTAAATGAAAGCGGAGAGAAATATCTCAGCTGGTCCATCAGCAGTGACCCGCACAACTGGGGTAAAGTTTCAATGCTACAACATGATCTGGTGCCCGTTTTTCTTGATAAATTTGAAAATCGGGCACCAGAATTTACTGATGTTGATTTATTAATGGATTTCTTAGTGTTAATCTTATGGGATCTGTACCCCAGTTATGGGCTGCCGCAAACAGCCAGCCAAGTTGATGTACTGAGTAGTTCAACAAGCTGACCCTACTGACATTTAATTTTGTGATATTGACAACGTAAAATGTTGTTAGGAGCTTGTTGAACTAATGTACAGAGGTATAATTTTGCCAAACTGTGAGGGGCAATTTGTTTTTTTTAGGGGGGGGGGTGTATTTGACCTATGGTATTGTAGAAATTACAAATTGAACATGCACAAATCATGTCCAGATGATCTGCTAAATTTCACTGCTCCGTCTAACAAAAAAGAAATTGTTGTGCTCTCAAGACAAATTCTTGGTTCAAAATGTGGTAAAATCAGACCGTGACGACTGACAACCATTTTCCTGTTTTGTTCATTTACCTGAAGGAGCCATTAAACATCTCCCTCCAGCTACTGAGGACCTCCAACCGACAGCAAAACGTGATGCAGGCACAGGCAGCTCAATGTTATGTTGTTGTTGTTGTTGTCTGGTTCAGACTGTGGATGTCCACTCGTCCTCGTGGTGTTGCGCCCGCAAACAACAGCAACAACCGCCCAAATACGATCTGAACGTTGACTTCAGTTTCTCTATCTCAAGTTGCATCAATCAGTCTTATTCATCCTCAGAGGTACCAAAGGAAAATAAGTTTCGACTGTCCCACTCACTTTGTGCTGGGCCTTTGTGCTGTCGTCTGCTACGATCGAAGCGCCGTCTAGTGGCAACTTAGGCGATACTAATAAGGGGAGAGAACTGCGGTTTGCAGCGCACCTTTGCGATTTTCTCCACGAATTCACACACTTTTAATTAATACGGTAAACAAGGCTAACAATATAAAGTTTAGAATGATTAATTAATAAATAGTCAGGGGGCAGTTAGATCTTCCCTTCTATGTCATGATAACTACTGTCTTTCTCAAAGAGCAATATACTTTTCTGTTGAAAAGAGTGATTTTAGAAAAAGAAAGTAAAAAAAAAAAAAATCTGATTACCGGTAACAAGTAGAAAGAATGGGTTAATATCAAATAAAAACTAAAAATTGCCCACCTGGATCGATTTCATGCAATTGCTTTTGCAACGAATTCATCAGATAAGAGGATTTATTTGTCCTTTATTGAAACACTTTAGTCGAAAGTGACGTTGGAACTGGGCATGGTACCAAATTGTAATGCTATCAAATAACATAATGATGGCGTAACGGTAATTGGGCGGGTTTTTGTTGATACATCGCCAATATGGGAAGTGTATCCACATTTTCGCGAGACGTAAAATCGTCTATTTTTTTTTAAATGTGGATACACCTTCTATATAAGTGATGTATCCACATCTTAGTAGCAATGTAAACACCTTCATAGAACTAAATACTCGATTCTAACTTTTAAAACTCAAATTTGAGAAATGTTCTAGGTTGAATATTTTGACCGGATGAAGTGCCGTCACAATTTTTTTGTTCAACTTGCAGGGCTAAATCGAAATCGGAAATACTTGCATGTGTGCATGAATTTCTCTGAATTCGGTTAATTATAATTTAGAGATTTTAAGAGCACATCAGTAGTATAGTCAACCGATATTCGGTCACATTGACCTTTGTGCACTTAAACTTGTGGCGGTCACACCGGTCAAGTGCGCTATAGTTCCGGCAAAGGTCACGTGGTTGCCATGGTGACGTCACTTCCAACCTTTGCGGGATGTATTCCTCCGCGGTGATGCGGTCATGTCTGGCGGTGATGCGGTCTGCCTCGGCAGACAGAAAGTAGTCCCAAATACGCGGGTTTTCGTGAGAATCATCGGCAATGTCCGGCAATCTCCGGGAATATAATGTTCGGTCATCTTCGGCAATGTCCAGGAATATAATGTCCGATTATCTCCGGCAATCTCCGGCCCTCTCCGGGACAATAGATAGCCTTCATCTACCCTTCCGAAGCATCCATGGTATTCCACAGGGTCCCCGACAATATTGCCATCTATTTGTCCATGTTAAATGACCAGTGGGGAACCCTCAGTTTCTTTATACAGTGGCAGAAGGTAAAGGGTCCTAGTGGGAATTGAACCCGGGTCGCTTTATCAAGAGGCAGACACGTTATCCATTAGACCACGAATCATAGGCTACAAACCAAGGTTGTAAATAGCATATATATGTCTACCATATGGCCCATACTGGCCCACTGGCCAATGTTGAACCTAATGGGAAATTTACTCCTGGTCATTGTAGTATGGGTTGTTTGGTTTTGTTTTTCACATCTCAACACCTAGAACACGATGGGCAGGGTCCCGAAGTGAATGGTTGAAATATTTTGAAAAAGTCACTGTGCGCATGCGTAGTGGGTAAATAGCGCTGGGAGGACGTTTTGGGGTCTAGGTGAGCCCCTAGTGGACCGATTGGGTTGAGTGAGGTATCAATGTGAAGCATACCTGAGGGAGCATCCGACGGTCTGGGTGTGACGTGGAACCGGCGTCATTCTGCGCATGCGCGTTAGACAAAATGTATGGAAATAGACGTTGTGGGGTCTAGGTGGACCACTAATGGTCCAATGGAGGTGAAAGAAGTATCAATGTGAAGCATACGTGAGGGAGCATACGCCTGGACTAGTGTGTTGTCCGTTTTCAACATTCTGGGCATGCGCAGACAGGGAATTGTGGGAAAAGGGCATTGGAAGGGACTAGGTGGGCCACTAATGGTCTGATTGAGTCGTATGAGGTCTTATTTTGAAGTTCTCATGGAGGAGCACCCGAGTGGACTGTGTCATCCGTTTTCAATATTCTGCGCATGCGCAGACAGAGAATTATGGGAAAAGGGTTTGAAAATAGACGTTTTGGGGTCTAGGTGGACCACTATTCGTCCAAATGGGTCATGGGAGGTGTCAAAGTGAAGCTTTTGTGGGGTAGAGTCAGAATGGCGTGTTTTTTATTGCAAATTGCGTCAATCTGCGCATGCGCAGCTGGGTGTAGTAAGTCAAGTGGTTATTTTTGGGCAGTGAAGGAAGGTATTTGGTGTAGAGATGGACCATCTTTGGTCCGAATATGTCGTGTGGGGTGTCATTTTGTAGCTTTCGTGGTATAGACCACGATTTGAGGGATGTCCACGTCATCTGTGACGTCATTGGTGACATCATCAGTAGGAGTAATAGCCAAAGTGAGCATTTTGAGGGTGTGAAGGAAAGTGTTTGGGGTAGAGATGGACCATCCGCAGGCCGAATGCATCGTGTGAGGTGTCATCTTGTAGCAACCCCCGCCAACGCCAAGCTCAACGCTTCAACGCCCTGGTGAATTAGCCTAAAAGCTCTGATTTTCATGGAATTGTCACCAATACATCGAAATGCAGTGACGCCCGTCAACGCCCATCGTTACGCCTTAACGCCGTAGCATAACGCCTTGACGCCATGATGTAGGCAGATGAGAGAAAAACAACAACAACAACAACAACAAGGATGAGAGATCAATCATTTTTATATCCCTCCAGTACATCATACCCACGCTGGGGGAGTCGCGTTATGTATGTTTACAATTCTCGTAGGCTCTTGTCCAATCAGAAGCCATCGTTTGGGAAAGTTTAATCTCCGGCCACAATCGCTTTTGGCCTAAGTGTCAGAGAGCAGGCCAGGATACTGTAACGGCAGCATGTCCTGAAACAATTGTTTGCGCATTCGACCCATTGATGATTGAAGTAAATCATTAAGGGACGAAGCTGCAACCGCCCTCTTGGTGTTACGTCCTGTGTTGACGTCAAGAGGTCGATTATCGCAGCAAAGTGTAGAGCCCTGGCTTGAGATAACTTGAGGAACTGAGGCATTATCGTGTTATCTTTTGCCATCGATCTTCTTGGGGTTTGGCGAGAGCTAGTAGCGTATCGTATTCCACCCCAGAAATCTGCGCCTTTGCAATGGAGTCAGTTCTGACTTCTTTTCTTGCGGGAGGTAACCCAGAGAAGTCAGTATCCTTAAGACAAACTGCGTGTCTAGGATTAACTGCAGACATTCCTTAGCAGGGAGTCGTCGATATAAAAATGGTACTTTATACCTAGACTGTGCAGGAATAGTGCCACTGGTATAAACACTCGTGTAAACACCCAAGGTGAAGTAGAAGGCCGAACGAAAGCACTTGAATTTGGAAGCGTCGTTTTCCAGTTCATGCTCGAGGTTTTCAACATTGACGCTGTTCTTTCGATTTCCATATGAACCGGGTCCTTGTCCAACAATTTCATGAGTCACGAGGTCGCCATACTGCGGACGTAAAGCTTGTCGTAGTCTGGGTGCCAATCTGTTATGGGCTAAAATTGCGGCTTCCTCTTTCGAATACACTTTGTGGTGGAACTTGTTTTCTGTGGCCCCCAACGTCTCGCCCATCTCGGCGTCCATACTTTCTTTGAACAAATTCTTCCATAGCCTCGAGTTCACATTGTGTTCATTCCCTTGTACGGGTTTGGGTTGGTCCTTCACTGTTGGGTGATATTCCGAGACTGATGGTATGAAGGGGACCCGCTGTATGGGGGCGGGTTGCTGCTGCTGGACGGGTGCTGCCAGGTGTGGACTCGCTGGATTGTGTAGGGGTATATGAGATTGTGGTAACTCCTCGCCCAGGTGGGTCGTCAACCGGCGATCTTCGGGGATATGAGCTTTTAAGTCTACGAACAGGTAACCGTACGGACGACTTGTCGCGCCTTGAAACGTCTGCATGAAATGGTCGATGTTCTGAGGATAAATTTGTGATCTATCGATGGGATTGGAGAACAACACAAAGTATTGCAGTTCAAGGCAATATCTCTGGACGCCTTCCCTTGAGGAAAGAGATACAAATAGAGTCAAATAGATGACGGACAGATTGCGATGATGGGACCCTTCGGTGAATAGGTCCGTGATTTTCGAATTGTCGTTGGCCGCACTCATCAGGTCATCTAGCACTACCACGTTGGTCTGCTCGGGGTCGAGGTAATACGCTAGATCGATATCGTGAGGAATTCCTGGGATGAAACTCACATTCTGTAATCGCGTAGTTTCGTACGCGGGCTGCTATTGGCTATAACACCATACAACGCGTGTCGGAGCTGGGGTTGCCACACCTTCCTCTAAGAATTTCATCACCCAGGACGTCTTTCCACATCCCGTAGGGCCGCTCACCGTCATCGTGTAGGGATGCTCTACTCCACTTGGTGGACCTATAGTGAGACTCAGTGGTGTCTCTTGTCTATGCATTAGACGAATATGTCTGAACATATTGTCGCGACGAGAGAGTCTCTTCTGACAGAACGTACATGTACTCGACATGGTACCCGATCGGAGCGTGATGGTGTACAACCGACCTTATATGACCACTTACTCACTCACCTTATATGACCACTCACTCACCCACTCACTCACTCACCATCGTTAGTGCGTCCATGCGTTAAGACGGGCGTTGGGCACGCCTCACGGGTGTTGGGCACGCCTCAATCACTCACTCACTCACTCTGGGAGTTCATTTGGACCATTTTGGCCCCAAAATATCCATGATTCTCCATGGTTTAGGTGTAAAGTCCGTGTTCCGCTTTTATATTTTCGGGACAAATACTAATTTTACATGCACTCATTATCCCACCCTGCCTCTCTCGGCAGGCCCCGATCCGCTGGAGATCGATATTAGCCCTTTTGGACATGGTTGATAGGGGTTTTCCCCTGCTTTAGGGGTAAAGTCCGTGTTCCGCTTTTTATATTTTCCGGACTAATCCTAATTTTACATGTACCCACCCATGACTTGATCGCCCTGGAGGAGCGCTTCACACTGATACCTCACTCGACCCAATCGGACCATTCAGGGGCCCACCTCGGTCCCAAAACGTCTATTCTCATACGCTTTGTCTACTGCGGATGCGCAGAATGACGTCAGTTCCATGTCTCACCCATTTCCTCCGATGCTCCTTCACGTATGCTACACATTGATACTTCACTCGACCCAATCGGACCACTAGGGCCCCTCTCGGCCCCAAAACGTATATTTTCATACACTTTGTTTACTGCGCATGCGCAGAATGACGTCAGTTCCACGTCACACCCCTCCCGTCGGATGCTCCCTCAAGCATGCTTCACATTGACACCTCCTCCGACCCAATCGGATCACTAGGTCCACCTCGGCCCCAAAACGTCTATTTCCATACACTTTGTCTACTGCGCATGCGCAGAATGACGTCAGTTCCACGTCACACCTCTCCCGTCGGATGCTCCATCACGTATGCTTCACATTGATACCTCCCACGACTCAATCGGACCATTTGGCCCCTCTCGGCCCCTAAACGTATATTTCCATGCCTTTTGTCTACTGCTCATGCGCAGAATGAAGTCAGTTCCACGTCATACTCCTCCCGCCGGATGCTCACTCACGTATGCTTTACAATGATACCTCACTCGACCCAATCGGACCACTAGCGGCTCACGTAGACCCTAAAACGTCCACCCAGCGCTATTAACCCACTACGCATGCGCACAGTGACTTTTTAACAAAATTTCAACCAATCGCTGGTGAGACGTGAAAAACAAGATCCTATAACCCATACCGCAATGCGCATGTGTGGATTTCCCATTAGGTTCAACATTGTCCACTGAGCCAGTATGGGCCTATCCAGACCCAACCGATACCTGAACTTTTCAAAAAATTTCACCGCTTAGCTTCTAGACCCCTCCCCTCGTGTTCTACGGTGGTCCTCCACAGTTTCGTAGTAATGGCCCCGGTCTTATTTCATAATACGATAGACTGCCCGTGTTCTGCTACATCATAATTCTTCTTGTCTTCCTAATAGCTTATATCTATAATACCATCCTATTCAGCATTATCAACGCTGCAAACGAGCATGAACAAATCGATGGCTGGCTTCGTCTACACGCTGATCGGATTCATGAAGTAAATTTTGTCCGGCCTCAGTTATGCCCCTTGGGCGTGCCTAAAAATTAGAACTTATTTACGGGAAGAAAATCTGACAAAAAACGGGCAGGTTGACCCCCACTTTTTTTTGCCTTTTTAAGTTGAGACCGGACCAGGGAACGTGAGTAAGAAGTTTAATTGAAATCTCTCTTACAGATTTTTCCGGAAATTGAGCCGAATTTGACCATTTTTCGACATTTTAAGGGGTTTTCTAGGAAAAATGAAGCAGGCATGGAGGAGAATGTTCGAGATTCATTTTTCTATAACATAGCAGTGCTATATCTTAAAATAATAGTTTAATCATGCTCTTTCAGAAAATATATACATATAAGTGATTTGCGTTGAAGATTTTACGTCAATTGGTGGCCGAAAGACGAACCCATAATCTATTCCATGCCGAATGGAAGAATCCATGGAGTGCACCCTACAGCTAGAGACGAAGAAAACAAGATCCCACAACCCATAGTAAAATCCACAAGAAAAAAAAATGACCACTCGTATACCCCATACAGGCATTCCCCGTATAGATGCAAATGTGCAAATCAGGGGAGATAACCCGGAATTTGTGCCACAGAGGATTCGCTCAGTCAGAGTTGTCTTCCTTGCCTCCAGAGGGCAGCACGATCGATGTCGTGATGTCAAGAGGGAATCCCCACAGCCAGCGCCGCCATTTTGTATGTTTATTTTTTGCGGAGATACACTGGACAATAAACGCTCGACCCTGGGATCGTACTGATCCTTGAGTCGTCATAATAACATCGTACAGCACCTATAGATTATGTTTATTACTATAAGTCTTACTTCCCATGGTTTCATGTATTTTTTTTTTTCGTGCTATACGGACCGACCCGCGTATATTGAGAAACTGAGGGTTCCCCACTTGCTATTTATGCTGAGCATAGTGCTAGCAATATTGTTGGGGACCCTGCTTGATGACATGCATTCCGGGACTAACGTAGGACGAACGTTGTGCGGTCGCCATTTTGACAATCTCCATCTTGAAAGTTCACATTATAAATGCGTTCGAGGCCGGTCCCTCGTTGCCTTGGTGGCAAAAACTGGAACTAGGGGGAGATAACTCCGGGCTGTCACGTGACGCGGCAGTGACCTTTGTTGCAACATTATTATACCCCCCGACACGTAGTGTAGGGGGCGTATACTGGTTTCAGCTCGTACGTCCGTCCGTACGACGTCCGTACGTCCGTCCGTAACATTTCGTTTCCGGAGCATAACTTGACAACCGCCAGTTGGATTCCTCTCAAATTTGGTATGCAGCTACCATACCATGAGACCTTGCTTGGGATTGCGCTTGGCGCATGTGCGTCTACAGGTGGCGCCACCTAGGGTCATTCCGTAACATTTCGTTTCCGGAGCATAACTTGACAACCGCTACTTGGATTCCTCTCAAATTTGGTATGTAGCTATCTTACCATGAGACCTCGCTTGGGATTGCGTTTGGCGCATGTGCGTCTACAGGTGGCGCCACCTATGGTCAAAAGTTTCTCATGTCAGTCCGTAACATTTCGTTTCCGGAGCATAACTTGACAACCGCTACTTGGATTCCTTTCAAATTTGGTATGCAGCTGCCATACCATGAGACCTCGCTTGGGATTGCGTTTGGCATGTGCGTCTACAGGTGGCGCCACCTAGGGTCAAAAGTTTCTCAAGTCAGTTCGTAACATTTCGTTTCCGGAGCATAACTTAACAACCGCTACTTGGATTCCTCTCAAATTTGGTATGTAGCTACCTTACCATGAGACCTCGCTTGGGATTGCGTTTGGCGCATGTGCATCTACAGGTGGCGCCACCTAGGGTCAAAACTTTTTCTTGTCGGTCCGTAACATTTCGTTTCCGGAGCATAACTTGACAACAGCTAATTGGATTCCTCTCAGATTTGGTATGTAGCTACCTTACCATGAGACCTCGCTTGGGATTGTGTTTGGCGCATGTGCGTCTACAGGTGGCGCCACCTATGGGCAGAATTTTCTCAGTTGGTCCGTAACATTCCATTTCTGGAGCATAACTTGACAACGGCTACTTGGATTCCTTTCAAATTTGGTATGCAGCTGCCATACCATGAGACCTCGCTTGGGATTGCGTTTGGCGCATGTGCGTCTACAGGTGGCGCCACCTAGGGTCAACAGTTTCTCAAGTCTGTTCGTAACATTTCGTTTCCGGAGCATAACTTAACAACCGCTACTTGGATTCCTCTCAAATTTGGTATGTAGCTACCTTACCATGAGACCTCGCTTGGGATTGCGTTTGGCGCATGTGCATATACAGGTGGCGCCACCTAGGGTTAAAACTTTTTCTTGTCGGTCCGTAACATTTCGTTTCCGGAGCATAACTTGACAACAGCTAATTGGATTCCTCTCAGATTTGGTATGTAGCTACCTTACCATGAGACCTCGCTTGGGATTGCGTTTGGCGCATGTGCGTCTAAAGGTGGTGCCACCTATGGGCAGAATTTTCTCAGTTGGTCCGTAACATTCCATTTCTGGAGCATAACTTGACAACGGCTGATTAGATTCTTCTCAAATTTTGTATGTAGCTGCCATACCATGAGATCTAGCTCAGGATGTTGCATATGCGTCTACAGGTAGTAAGTTTAATATTTCACTTCCCATTTACTTCCTTTTCCTCTTCAATGTGGTTATCCAGAGGACAGTAATTCGCCTATCTGTTGCAACAGCCCATTTCAAGTCTACACGGTTCTAGTGGTAACAATAGTTAGGTAAAACGCAATATGCCTGCATAACCCCATTCTCGACAATCATTATTAACATCAATTTTCTGAACAATCCATTAAACTCATCTGAGTATCGTCACGACACATGCATAGACAATCCGTTAACCGCACTCCAACCGAGCGAGGTCTCATTGTCAACTAGTTACATACTGTGCCGCCACTCATAACATGTATACTTATATTCCTCTACAAATACTCGTCAATTTCTATCAAATGTGCATCCGGGGGGTATCTTGTAAGCATGCTTACTGATGATTTCCACTGCCACAGTCCCATTCAGCTTACTCGTGAAACGTTAACCACCCCATGATGTATCTATGCCCTTACGGGGGGTATCTTGTAAGCAGACTTACTGATCATTTTGATCAAATGTGTGCATCCCTCAGACTATGCTCTAGTTAATATCCGGTATTGTAAAAGGTGATATTTGGTCATAAAGCGAATCTTTGCGCACCTGGACACCAGGGGGCACCACCAGTCTTGTGACGTCACTTCCGTTTCCTGTCACGTGACCGGAAGTACCCTTTGATCCCTGCGCATCATTATTAATATCCGGTATTGTGCGCATGCGCAGGGGTCAAAAGTACTTCCGGTCACGTGACCGGAACCGGAAGTGACGTCACAAGACTGGTGGCGCCCCCTGGTATCCAGGTGCGGAAAGATGCGCTTTATATACTACTAAGGCCTCCCTAGACACATCTGACGGTCACGTTTAGGTCACAGTAGGCCCCTAAAGTCCGTGTTTCCGCTTGTTGTTGTTTCGGGAGAAAGCCTAGTTTTGGTATCCACCAGGATTATCATGTGACCTCTTCTCTATTCTCTAAGTTGCCCTTGCAACCCACCATCCAAATTTCACCCCAGAGCCAAGGTCAGCCCACATTAAACCCACATTTCCCTCCCCCACCCCAAAATAATATCAAATTTCACGGTTACATAGTACTGTGGTTACACGGACGTCCGCGTCGCAAGATCAAAGGTCACACCACACGCCACATTCCACAGTCACAACTCCACACCGAATATGTATCTAAATGCGCTTTATACACTACTAACTTCTCGCTTTGAAAATAAAGGCTCAAGACGTCTTGGAATGCATCATCCTGCGAATGTCTTAAGATGTCTCAAGACATACACTGTCTCAAGACGTCTTAAGACACATGGGGCTGGAAATAAGGCATGTCTTGAGGACGTGTCTCAAGACGTCTTAAGACGTCTTGGTGCACAAAATTATATGACCATGTCTTAAGACGTCTCAAGACATTGCCTGTTGTTGATTTTTTCGTACTGAATGTCTTAAGATGTCTTGAGACACTGGGATGCAAAATGAAGCGTGTCTTGAGGACATGTCTCAAGACATCTTAAGACGTCTTGAAAAACGTAATTTCATGAACATGTCTTAAGACGTCTCAAGACATTGCATCGTTATGTCTTAAGACGTCTTGAGATGTCTTGAGACAAAGGTGATGTCTGGGTATGCACTCCAGATGGTCGTATTTTCATGTAACGGATTTGGACGGGGAAAGTGACTAAATATATGATATATGATCTAGCAATCATGAATATGCAAACATTTTGCTTTTAAAGGAGTACTTACCTAATGTAATATAGGTTCCTATTACAAAGGTTAGACTCAGAAATATAACCAACTATTTTATTGTCGTTGGGGGCGATAACCTATTATTTTTATTACAATTTGTGAAGCCATGTTTCTCCTTTGACGTCGACGTGGGCGCCGCCATGTTGCCTGTGGGATGACGTGATTGATGATGTCAGCATTCAGGACAACGTCACGGCTAATGCTTGATCCAGGGACCTTCCAACTACGGACATATGAACTACTCTGGGTCTGAGTTTCAATTCGAGGGAAAAACTGGCGCGGCAATTCACACGGGGGTAATTCCTAAAAGGAAAGTGGTTTAGGTTATCTCCGACAACTGAAGAATTCCTTCCCCAAGTTTTTCAGCGGAGAATTTCCCGATTCAATTTGGACAAAATTTGAAGCTGATCGGTAAACTAAAAGAGCGCTCTCCGCAATTGTCCAGTGATTTGAGTTGAACGACGATGCTTTTAAGTTCGTAAACATTTTCATGATTACACTTGAACAACTAAAATCAACTAGAACGGTAGTGGATTTACTGGGTTCCTTCTCGTATGAATTATCAGCATGATCAACACGATCAACCTTAAGTCTCCATGACGTTGTGACGTTTTTAGATGAGTATAAACTTACTTCCGCTCATCTAAAAACGTCACGCAGTGGTGCAATGGCGGCACCCAGTGCACGCCGTGGCGAGCAACAAAATATTCAATATTTCTTTTATTTCGCATTTTATCAACATAAGTTTTATATAATAAGATTTGAAATGCGAGTGCTGATAAATATAGTCACACTCAAAAATAAGGTAAGTACTCCTTTAAGTCACGTGGATTGGCTGCCATCTTGAATTTTGTGAAAAACAAATTTTGCAAGGGATTATCCTCCTGAACCCTGATAGGTACAGATTTCTTCTAGTTTGCTGCGATACATGGGCAAGGCCATGGTCTGTTGCACTGAAAGTAAATACTGGTGATTGACGGAAAGGTTTAATTACCATCTTGGATTTAACACAAAACCTTCTAAGATCTTCTCTGAAACAGCTGAACTGATCGATTCGAAATTTGCCATACATAATCTATGAATCGGGGTCTTATTAGTTTGTAGGAATTGTAGCTGAGAAATTAAATAAGGCTGCCACTAACTGATCAAAATGATCAAATTTTCATGTACACTGTAGCATATTTGGGCGGAGATCGTTACAAATATATGCTATATGATGTAGCCATGTGCTTTCGCAAAGATACTAAGACAACATCAGACAAATCCGGAGTTCTCGCTATGGCTACAAGTTACAGGCACACCATGGCTGCCTCTAGTTCTACAATGATCTCAGCTTCAAAGTTCATCTTCTTTGCAACCACTAAGCTGATCAACATGCAAATTGGCATGTATGAAGCCATCTCAGCAAGACCGTCAAGATGGCATCATTAGTTCGTCTCCACGATCCCAGGGCTGCGCTGTTCTGAATAACACACCGAATAACAGATTGGCTGACTTAGAGGCTACCAAGAGGTGTTGGGCGGTGGCCTATGTACATGATCCTTGGTTGAAGGACCAAGACCTGGTTCGCAGCCAGCTGCTGCTCACATCTCCAATTCTGTGTTGTTTTTACCTGCGGCATGCAGGTCTACGAGAGGCTCGCGTTGTTCTTCTTCTTCTTGTTGTTCTTGTGACTTTTTGAAATACGCATGCGTTAAGAGAGTGTGATCTCTGCCACACTTTTCTTTTCAACCTCACATGACAACACTGTCTTCAGGCACGTTTGAATTGATTTGCAACTATATTCGGTGGAATGAATTATTGCTTCGTTGATTTCCGTTCAGACTTCAATTCTCTTACGTCAGTCGCTTAAAAGCTGTCGGTCGCCACATCAGTCACTGTCTTCAGATATTACCATTTTCATTGTATATACAATTTAAGATCCTTGGATTTCTTATATACCAAAGAAGATGAGCCGCAACCTTGTCAGTGGTTCAGCTAATTTGCATACATTCACAGGCGACTGTCTTAGAAAGTAGAAAAATAAATTCACTGCTTCTAGTAATCATTTTATCTACCCAATCTAGATAAAACACAAATTGGTGAAGAAGCATAACAAGTAACGCATTATCATTATGATTAACATTGAATAATACTTGGTATCAAATTATAGATCATGCATCATAAAAACAAACGCAACAATTACGTTTCAGAAGTAAGCGGAACAACTTGGCAACTTTCACCGAATAAAGATGTTTAACTTTACCCCCAAGCAATTCGCATATATGGAAATATGTTTTGAAAGGAAGAATAACTTAACCCTCTGTGGGAATTGAAACAATGACCCTCCAATCCCTGGATTTGCACTTAATGTCTTAGCTATACCGACTCATTGATAATACTCAAAACTGACTTTATGCGCAAACGGTTTTATAATACATAAATGACTATGTAGTATTTAATGAGTCAGACAACCCTATGCGCGAACAGTACATCATAGTTGTGCAGTTATATGTATTGTGTACTTTCGGTTACAAGCATGAAATTTGGCACATAGCTATTTCGAATGATCCTCTTTCGGAACACAGTCCCTCTATCCTCATTCTTGCAAGCCAGGGCCTTGCTTCGCTGGTATTGATGTTCTCGTCCTCTTCCGTTCTCATAATCCCTTTAGAATTGCATTAATCACTTCTGTAAAATCAATACTTATGTGTATCAGCAGACAATGGGCAGAAACATGTTGCATTTGACATCATTCTCTCAAGTCAGAGCCCATTTCTGCTAGAACTTACTGGTTCTACACTTCACAATTTACGTTACTTTGTCAATCAGTTTTACGAATGAAATTACGTCATATAGTAGCAGATACTGACCATTAAAGCGATCTATTTGACCTCGTTGTCAAAAGCTAGGACCTTGATTTCCTTGAGAGTTTTTTAAATTTATTTTGATACTTAGATACCTTTCATATTGACTTGGAAGTCATTTTCACGAATGCAATAATTTGATGTACCAAAAGATAATAACGAGAATTCGACATGATTCTCTTATACACACAGACCTTGTTTAGTGAACTAACCCTGAAATTTCGCACTTAAATCACCTTCCGAATGACTTAATGACAAACATATTCGCGAATTGATTATAGGGAGGTATCCATAGATACTGACAAGAAATGTTTCTTATTTGCAGAATTTGATTTAAAAAAAAAAGAAGAAATTAATAAAATTATCAACCTTCGAAAAGGCTTGACCAAACATGTCGGATGAGGTGATATCTCCTAAGGATGAAATAGGTAATCATTTGTATAGAAGGAGCAAACCATGTATTGATATTGGCTTGCTG
This sequence comes from Hanleya hanleyi, assembly GCA_036873755.1. Taxonomy (NCBI): domain Eukaryota; kingdom Metazoa; phylum Mollusca; class Polyplacophora; order Lepidopleurida; family Hanleyidae; genus Hanleya; species Hanleya hanleyi. Next base: position 9,345 of record JAVTVY010026494.1, on the reverse strand, counting down.
CATGGAAAAGAGCGTCAAGGTACCGTATTTAGTTTGCAGATGATAACGCACATAAATGCAGAAACTTAATTTATTATTCTAATCGAATATCAAGACTGTCACAGGCCTCAATTTGAATCATGAAAAATGTCATTATGCCTCTTGAACAGTTCTATAAAGCCTTCAACCCCATTCCATAGTTTCACAGATCAAAGTGATAGACCTGATAATAAATTCATTGAAAATTAACTTTGAAGGAAATATAAATTTTTCATTTTGCTCGACAAAGTAAGCGAGAAGGGAGACTGAAGAGCGTAGATGTTCGCGCTATGACTAAATCCTTGAAATTTGTTTGGATTTCCAAATATTTGAAAGCCTTTTTCATTTGCAAAAATCAACGGCTGAACCGAATGTTTTGAAACTTGGAATACACGATACTTGTACCAAGACATTGCCAAAGCGATCATTGTGACTTCGTCTGTCAATTCAGTATAGACGGCACGGACCAGTCAACATCGTCGGATTTTGAACGGGGAAAGCGAATATATATATATGGTGTAAACCTATTAGTCAATTCCTACAATTGTGGGTTAGAAGTTGAAAATTACTTCCCTTGGCATGAAAACACTTGCAGATGGCGCTTTTTTTCTACAATTACCACTACCTCCGCTGATATGTCTTTCACTGTATTATTGCCACTGCCGCAGATTTTGACTACAATGTAGTCATTTCTCACTTGTTGTTTAATGTGCATCTACCTGGCTTGTACATGTATATTGATTCCTGGTTTACCTTTTCCTTCATGAATGTATTAATGAGCTCTAATGGTCGACTATCTCTTCACTCTTAACCAGCATGTTTGCGTAAGGTAAAATGTAAATTCAGACTAATGGGCGCGGTATTAGTTGTCTGTATTGGTTTGCACAGATCGTGACAGCAGATAGAGCATACCCAGGTCTCTACACACAGATTCCCTCATTACTGTGACCAAGGTGTACCATTCCTCATCAGTGTGCAGGCACAATTTCTTGACTTCGCATTAATGTTTTACAGGGTACTTAACAAAGGCCTGTTTATCGACATGTTAATTTCTTCTATTATGATATGCATTCATTGTAAATCAATAAATATTTCTGGCACAGGCCTTGTTTAAAGCGACTCTTGAATCAAGAGCATGTAGTTTATGAGATTGAACTGCTACATCATTTACCATGTTTATCAAAGAGATGGCATCACCAGGGATTTAGATTACCCAAATTTGGGCACATGCACCATCTTGTTGATGTGGAAAAATTTTTGAGGCAGGGAAACGCACCCAAATTAGTGAAAATATTTGGGTAAGCTGAGCAACACATTCTCAAATATGGTAAAACATGTTATTGTTGTAACATAAGTTCTTTTCATGATTTCTCTTTTTTAAAGATTTTGTTAAATCCAACATTTGGTAGCCCAGTCTCGGATTAAGATCATCAAATTGAAAGTTGTGGTTAGCTGTGTTAGTCACTTTAAGAATAGCAAAAAGACATGAACATATATAGCATTGAGACTGACTGAATTAATTAAACATGAGTTTTTGCAGATAAATTTTGTTCCTCGGGTGTGCTTAAAAGATCAAAATTCTGGACTGGCTAATGGGGTATTGATAAACACAGTGTCACTGACATGCAATACATGTGTCAAAGTGCTGAATAATAGGATGATTGACAGTGTGTCAGTCAGCAGAGTAGTCTAGTCAATCCTAGCTGCCGTTTTACACACAGTAGTCAGTACAGAATATTTGATTGGTCCTTGGAATTAATCAAACTATTTGATTGGTCCTTGGAATTAAACCCAGCCTACCACAATCATTCAAGGATCATTCCCCATTAACAACAGATAGGTTGCAATATTTTATGAAAATATTCCACTGCATGATCAGGGCTTATGATTACACTCTGGATACAATGGTAAACGTGTGGTTCCCGGGTGTGAAAATGAATAGAACCCAAGTCGTGATATGATTGAAAAAAAATTGAAATCATATTCACTCATTCACTCCAATGATAAATGTTATACCTGAATTAGAGAATAAAATATATATATAAAGGGGCCTATATATATATATTTAAAAAAATTTTTTTTTCTTTTTTTGCATTGAAAATAAATGTTCGTGGAGATTTCTCACCAAATAAGTGTCATATCTGATTCAAAGCCTACCTAATTTGCTAGAATTCAGAGACTGAATATTTCCACTAATTTGGTTGCATTTCCCTGCCTAAAAAAAATTGCTATGTCAAATAGAGGGTGTGCTCAAATTAGGTAATCTAAATCCCTGGTGATGCCATCTCTTTGATATTAAAACATGGTAAATGATGTAGCAGTTCAATCTGCAATCGATGGCAATCGATGGTTGAATGAATAAAGCATTTCTTGAATGTATAATATCTATATTAAAATCATGCCATACCTTAGGTTGATCACATTTACTGGAAAGAATTAGGAAAGATGTCTGGGAATTTCAGCTATATTGAATTGAACATTAGTGATTGGAGCCAAGTGGTCTGCTGTAAGTGGATTCAGTTTGCTCGGTTCAATAACAAGATTATATATCCATATACAGTTGTGTATCTCTAGGGTATTTTCCCTCAAAAGTCACATGAGTTGTTCTGTTCCATTTCATCTACGAATGTACAGGCCTGGCCACTGACGTAATATCCCATAATTGAATAACTTGGTAATACTGGATGGCAGCGAATGAGGATGAGTCACTTTTATATAAAGTAAGATACACTGTACATAGAAATCAATTTTACTTCCTTCATAACTTGGTGGGACCAAATGAAATTGACCAAAATTTTCTAAATGGCATATGCGACCAATTTTATTTGGCAGAAATACATTCTTTACAAAGGGCCATCTTCTATCTAGCCTTTTTTCCATGAGTACAAAGTGCATGTAATTTCAACACACATTCTGGGGCATATGAGTACCTTTGGGAAATCAGTACACTGTAAAACATGCTATTATTGTGACATCCTATTTTCATGATTTCTCTTTTCTAAAGATCTTGACTCTTTAAACTTAATGGTCTTGATATATACCATGTGTATACCAACCACTACTCATATATATCATTATTTCTTTTCCGCATGCTTTTAATTTTCGCGAATTGTCTCTCGAAAAAAAACAGGATTTATATGCACAGGAAAATAAGATGTTTTTAATACAGTACTGAGATACATCTGCAGATCCATTAAGTTCTCTCAAATTTTGCACAAATTAGTGCTGATGTTAACCATACATGTGCTGTAAACCATGTGGGTGTTGGCTGACTGAAACTGACTGCCTCAATTGACATAAGGATGTTCTTTTTGCTTCTAAGTCCAAAAATGTTGTTCGAAATATTAGAAGAAGGGTATCAAATGTCCAAGGAGCGGGTGGTTGGTGGGTGTCCAGTGGGCATGGGTTCTTGTTGCCTCAATGCATTTTGCTGATAAGCAACAGGAACTTGATAATGTGACATCTAGCACTGTAATATCACTTGTCTTTATTGCACCATCTAAGCGTCCTATCTGTGTCTTGGGTGCTGTTCTCCGTGTTTTATATGATGAATGGAGGGTGTCTGGTTTCATGTTGCTTCAATGATTTCTTCTTTGAAGCAGCAGGAATGCAACTTGGCTGGGTTGCCGTACCAATTTGGTTCGTCGCGATATTACTGAAATAATGTTGAAAGCGACGTTAAACCATTCTCACTCACTCACTCGTTGTTTGCCAGATTCTGATTCTTGGACTTTTCCCCACTTTTCTCATGTTCCAGCATATGAAGTGACATAAATTGGCTTTGCTCTGACATTTGTTGGAACTATGTCATAAGAAGTTCACCTCATCATACAGTGAAACCTGTGTGTACTGACCATGCTTGGGAACAGGTTATAGTGTCAGTTTTGACAGGGTTCTGGTTCATCAAGGTTCAAAATACACTATATGTAGGTATTGGGGCCATGGATAATGTCAGTATGTAGATTGACTCGTCAGTTTACACAGGTGTTGGTATTCACCGGTTTAACTTTATATACAAATTATTGAATATCTTCAGAGTTATTATAGACTCTTCAAGCATGTCAATACTGTAGTGTAGCCAATTTGGGGGGTTAAAAAAATTAACATTGATGTGCAGTTTTTCTTCTTCAGAATATGTGTGTGAGAAATGTGACAAGCACTTCTCTCATCGACATTCTCTGAAGCAGCACCTGAAGACCCATGCCGAGACCCGAGAAGTGTTCGAGTGTCCTCGTGACGGCTGTGGAAGAGTATACTTTGAGCAGCGTAACCTTAAGGCCCACATACAGTCCTACCATGATGGTGTCCGCTTCTCTTGTACATTTGAAGGTTGTGATAGAAGATTTGTAACTAGGGTAAGTGTAATGTTTTTAATGACAAATTCTTCCATGAGTTAGAGACATGCTCCATTGGGGTAGCTCCAGATATATGGTAATGTCTCTTTCCATGAGTCAGAGACATACTCCATTGGGGTAGCTCCAGATATATGGTAATGTCTCTTTCCATGAGTCAGAGACATACTCCATTGGGGTAGCTCCAGATATATGGTAATGTCTCTTTCCATGAGTCAGAGACATACTTCATTGGGGTAGCTCCAGATATATGGTAATGTCTCTTTCCATGAGTTAGAGACATACTTCATTGGGGCAGCTCCAGATATATGATAATGTCTCTTTCCATCAGTTAGAGACATGCTCCATTGGGGCAGCTCCAGATATATGGTAATGTCTCTTTCCATCAGTTAGAGACATGCTCCATTGGGGCAACTCCAGATATATGGTAATGTCTCTTTCCATGAGTCAGAGACATACCCCATTGGGGCAGCTCCAGATATATGGTAATGTCTCTTTCCATCAGTTAGATATCTGGTAATGTCTCTTTCCATGAGTCAGAGACATACTCCATTGGGGCAGCTCCAGATATATGGTAATGTCTCTCTCCTTGAGACCAATAATGGGTACAGTTACTTGCCAATGGGAAATGGCTCACCTTCGGGTACTCCGGCTTTCTCCACCTCTAAAACTGGCTGTCACCATATGATTAAAATAACCTTCAGTGTGTTACGTTACCCCCTCCCCCCCCCCCCTTCGCAATAATGGATACACAGAAGATTAGGGAGAACTACTTCAATGAAAGGGAGGTAAACAATGTCGTTTTTGCTTAATAACTTTTGATTTATTTATCATAACACTCCAAAATCTCCAAGTGATTCAGCATACATATTGTTACATATCATAACAGTGATTCAGCATACATATTGTTACATATCATAACAGTGATTCAGCATACATATTGTTACATATCATAACAGTGATTCAGCATACATATTGTTACATATCATAACAGTGATTCAGCATACATATTGTTACATATCATAACAGTGATTCAGCATACATATTGTTACATATCATAACAGTGATTCAGCATACATATTGTTACATATCATAACAGGATTCAGCATACATATTGTTACATATCATAACAGTGATTCAGCATACATATTGTTACATATCATAACAGTGATTCAGCATACATATTGTTACATATCATAACAGTGATTCAGCATACATATTGTTACATATCATAACAGTGATTCACAGCATACATATTGTTACATATCATAACAGTGTATTCAGCATAAATATTGTTACATATCATAACAGGATTCATACATATTGTTACATATCGCATAACAGTGATTCAGCATACATATTGTTACATATCATAACAGTGATTCAGCATACATATTGTTACATATCATAACAGTGATTCAGCATACATATATTGTTACATATCATAACAGTGATTCAGCATACATATTGTTACATATCATAACAGCGTGATTCAGCATACATATTGTTACATATCATAAACAGTGATTCAGTATACATATTGTTACATATCATAACAGTGATTCAGCATACATATTATAGCATATCATAACAGTGATTCAGCATACATATTGTTACATATCATAACAGTGATTCAGCATACATATTGTTACATATCATAACAGTGATTCAGCATACATATTGTTACATATCATAACAGTGATTCAGCATAAATATTGTTACATATCATAACAGTGATTCAGCATACATATTGTTACATATCATAACAGTGATTCAGCATACATATTGTTACATATCATAACAGTGATTCAGCATACATATTGTTACATATCATAACAGTGATTCAGCATACATATTGTTACATATCATAACAGTGATTTTCCATCGAAAGTGTGCAATGTCTAATTTTAATAGAGAACAAAACCTGTCTATTATGTAAATTAGATAAATGACAATTTGTTTTTTTTAATACCTTCTGATGCTGATATAGATTTTGATTTATACTTGACTTTATTGGTCAAAAAGAGCTTTTTTACATAGATAGTTCTCTGTAACCTTAGTTCATGAGGAACACATTCTTTTGCAGTCAGATGCATTATAATGACAACATGGACTTTATTGTGCTTCAATTACTCAATGTTCAGTCAATAAGGCCATCATTTACTGACATATTTTGTCTTGGACAGCAAAAACTGGAGCAGCATGTCAAATCACATGACCCGAACAGGCCTCCACCAAAGGTATGTATGGTCTTGACTTTTAATCATGTGAGCTCTCTGCTTCATATACTGTTCAAAATGGTATGTCCTTGTGTAACGTAAGACAGGGGGAGCAAACTTTTGCTCTGTCCGTCTTGTGTTCCATAGTCTTATAATGCGCCTCAATAGATATGATGTAAAAGAAATACCTGGGGCCGATTTCTCGAAAGTCAACTTAAGTGCAAAAATGGTACTTAAGTCCGTAAATTGACTTAAGTGAGCGATAAATGACTTAAGTGCATTCCCCGAAACTTTTCTTAGCAAATAAATTGCTTCAAATTTGCTTAACTTTAAGTCTGGTCAGAGGTGACTTAAGTATATTTTAAAATGCTTAAGTACCAAAAAAAATAATTCAAGATGGCCGTCATAATGCTCGTTTCAGTGGATAAAAAATGCAAAATATCCAATAGAAGGTGAAATTTACGCAAATCGTCGAAGGTGATACAAAAGTGAGTCGAAAATCAATCACATACAACTCGATTTTAATGAGAAAACGTATTGAAATTTGTTTGAAATGGCGTTTTGGTGTATCTGAATGGCAAGGAGCACCTCTCTCTGAATGCTGATTGATCAGGTATGGTATATTGATCAGGTAGGCCCTAAGCGTATTGACAGTTATGTGTTTGATTCAGTTGTTGACGATGTTTTCTCTCACACTCTGTCATCATGCATGCGAACTGCTCACGCTTGTGTGATTCAATTTGATGTATGTTCCGAGATTGAGAGCGTTAATTACATATGATAATCAGTGTATTATGAAGATAAGATCGCTCATGAATCAATTTGCATGTTAGCTACAGGTTACTTGTTGAGATATTTGATACATTTTCGGAATTTGGGAGAAAAACTAACCGTTTGACGCAGTCGATTCCCGCACTCGGCGATCAACAAACACGAGCGCCCCCTACAACTAAGCAGGTCGCACGAATCACCTCCCTTCACGAGGGTTCATATGGGGGCGTTCTCCAGCCGCACTTTTCTTTCAGACCTTAATGTCTCCAATCCATGTATTGAATTGCTCAATTGATAATTTTGTATGAACAATATATATAGTTCAGAACATTTTTTTGCTGGTATTAGTCTCTGAATCTCCAAACATTTGTTTTTTGAGGCAAATAAATATTTAATTATTATACTTACAAAAATAAATTAATATCTTCACAGAACAAAATAATTGATCAAGTTACAGTTTACAAGAGAATTTGTTTAAAATAAAAACATTAGAGATGTTAGAGGTGTAGATATCCATACAGAAAAGTATGTTTGCCTCGACTTCTAGGTTTTAATATAAAACATATTTCAATACTTCAATAAAAAAAAATATAAATACCTTTTAATGTACGTTTTGATTCCAACTTACTGACTGAACCAGAGATATTCCTTTCTCACACATTTACAATGCATTCCTCTCCAGCAATCAATAATGACATTTTTCAGCCTTATTTGCAAGAGTCAAAACTTTATAAAATAATCTTATAAGATATATTTTGTGAGTTGATTCCATGCTTTCTTGTTTCTGTATAATTGTCCGGGAGACAGGTAAGAAAATAGTCTTGTATACTGTGTTAAGAAAATAATCCTGTTACACTCAAACATTTTTTGCACAGAAGATTATCTTGAAAATAACCTCAGTTTGACAAAAGTAATTAAGGAAATAGCTCAAAACAATATAAATTTCATTACTTTTCTTAAAAACAACATTTTGGGGTGTTTTATATAAAATTGTTAGAATCATTTGTCATTTTTTATGTGGGACAGTTGTATTTAACCATCAACAGTGCTATATACAAAAATGAGTTGTCTTTTTCTGGCTTATACCTACAATACTCCAAAGATGGATCCTGCAAATTTATGCACAGAATGGGTTCTGACAGATGGAACACTCATGGCTATACATGTACATGTATGACAGTTCAATATTACACTTTTTGCATTCAGTGATATTTTTTCTACACGATTGATTTATTTGTCAGTTGTTTAATCTCGACATATGCCTACTCTAATTGTTTGTACAAAATCTCTGATAGCAGCTTAGTTTATGCTAGTCAAGATAAAACTTATTATTTATTTCTGGTGGAATGATGTTATAAACCTAATCCGAATTTCGCACATTATTGAAAGAACAAAGGACCAGTGATTTCAGTTGATCAGCTACTAGTTGGTATAATTTCACTTTGACCTATCTGTTAGCCCAGGAGAATATTTTGAACTGCTTATAATTGACATAATTTTTTAAAGATGTGCTATATTTTTCAGTACCAGTATTCAAAGAAAGTGTCATAATGCTTGAAATAATGTATAATTCTGGAAATATTACATGAAAATATGCCAGCTATCTAAGTTAAAAATTTCTCCTGAGTTAAAAGATAGAACAAGTGAATTATGAAAACCACTACATCAGCTGAAATCACTGGTCACAACATGGACATACTTTTCTTTGTATTATCAATAATGTGCAAAAGGCAGATTCCAATAAAATTAGACTGGGTTTCCATAGATTTAGTGCTTAAAGCTCGAAACAATAAGCAGTAGGAACTGGTACATCAGAGCTTCAAATCCCCACTCAATATTCTATTCTAGAGGGTACACAAAGGATTTCCACATTATTCTGTTCAGATCAACTACAAGAACTATTTTAGTGAGAGTACATGTGAAGATTGACTATGGTCAGAGATGCCAAACCAATTATCATGAATGAAATATGTTCCACGGTCAAA
>JAVTVY010026493.1:0-10824 GCA_036873755.1 Hanleya hanleyi | reverse complement strand
CTGATGACGTCACCGACGACGTGACAGATGACGTGGACATCCCTCAAATCGGGATGTACACCCCGAGAGCTACAACATGACACCTCCCACGACGCATTCGGACCAAGGATGGTCCCTCTCTACCCCAAATACCTTCCTTCACTGCCCCAAAATGTCCACTTTCGCTACTACTCGTACTGATGACGTCACCGATGACGTCACAGATGACGTGGGCAGCCCTCAAATCGGGGTCTACACCACGAGAGCTACAAAAGGACACCCCGCACGACGCATTCGGACCAAGGATGGTCCATCTCGACACCAAAAACCTTCCTGCACTGCCCCAAAATGGCCACTTTACTTACTACAACCAACTGCGCATCCGCAGATTGACGCGACTTGCACTTAAAAATACGCCATTCTGACTCTACCCCACACAAGCTTCACTTTGACACCTTCCACGACCCATTCGGACCCATAGCGGTCCATCTCTACCCCAAACACACACTCACATACCCCCCCAAAATGCCTGCTTTCTATACTACGGCCAGACTGCGCATGCGCAGAATATTGAAAACGGACGAACTATTAGTCCAGCCGGATCCTCCTCCACGAGAGCTTCAAAATAAGACCTCACACGACACCATAGGATCATTAGGGGCTCATCTAGACCCCAAAACGTCCACCCAGTATGGGCCTATACACCCCATAGCCGTCATGGGGCTATATGAGCCTACCCAGGCCTCGGTGAACTTTTTCCAAAAATTTCACCGTTTCGCTTCGAAACCCTTCCCATCGTGTTCTAAATTTGTGTGAATTTCCCAGGTTGAACCTATACCCCCATATAGCCAGTATGGGACTATGTGGGCTATATGGTACTTTTCCAAAAATTTCACCGTTTCGCTCCAGGACCCTTCCCATCGTGTTCTAAATGACGAGACGTGAAAAACAAGACCAAACAACCCATATCACAATGAACGTGTGTGAATTTCCCAGGTTGGACCTATACCCCCATATAGCCAGTATAGGACTACATGGGGCTATATACAGACCTCGGTGACTTTTCCCAAAAATTTCACCGATTCGCTCCGGGACCCCTCCCATTGTGTCTTTCTCTGTGAGATGTGAAAAACGAGACCCCACAACCCATAGTAACACCCACAAAAAATTTGATCACCCCTTCCCTCCCCTCCATATAGCCAGTATGAGCCTATATACAGACCTCGGTGACTTTTCCCAAAAATTTCACCGATTCGCTCCGGGACCCCTCCCATTGTGTTTTTCTCGGCGAAACGAGAAAAACGAGACCCCACAACCCGTAGTAACACCGAGAAAAAATTTGACCACCCCTCCCCTCCCCCCATATAGTCAGTATGAGCCTATATACAGACCTCGGTGACTTTTCCCAAAAATTTCACCGATTCGCTCCGGGACCCCTCCCATTGTGTTTTTCTCGGCGAGACGAGAAAAACGAGACCCCACAACCCATAGTAACACCCACAACAAAAAATTGACCACCTCTCCCCCATATAGCCAGTATGAGCCTATATACAGACCTCGGTGACTTTTCCCATTAATTTCACCGATTCGCTCCGGGACCCCTCCCATTGTGTTTTTCTTGGCGAGACGAGAAAACGAGACCCCACAACCCATAGTAACACTCACAAAAAAAAATTGAACACCTCTCCCCCCATATAGCCAGTATGAGCCTATATACAGACCTCGGTGACCTCTCCCCAAAATTTCACCGATTCGCTCCGGGACTCCTCCCATTGTGTTTTTCTCGGCGAGACGAGAAAAACGAGACCCCACAACCCATAGTAACACCCACAATTTTTTTTGACCACCTCTGCCCCCCATATAGCCAGTATGGGCCTATATACAGACCTCGGTGACTTTTCCCATTAATTTCACCGATTCGCTCCGGGACCCCTCCCATTGTGTTTTTCTCGGCGAGACGAGATAAACGAGACCCCACAACCCATAGTAACACCCACAAAAATTTTTGACCACCCCTCCCTCCATATAGCCAGTATGAGCCTATATGGGGATATACCCATACAGGCATTTCCCCGTATATTGTGTATTATAGGGGTAAAGTCCGTGTTCCACTTTTTTGTGGAGAAATGTTTACATGCACCCACCCATGACTGGATGGCCCTCGAGGAGAGCTTCACTTTGACACCTCACTCGACCCAATCGGACCATGCAGCGTATTTGAAGTCTGGGGACTACTTTTTCTCCGCGGAAGCTTTTTCCCGCGACCGCATCACCACCAGACTGCATCACCGCGGGAAGAATACATGCCCAGGGGCCCTTTGCCGGAACTATAGTGACTCGGAGTTACCTCCCCCTAGATTGGAACTCTTCTGTGTTGGAGGTAGTTTTTGGTCTCTTGGGCTGGTGGCGGCCCCTGGCGGAAGCTCCACGGGAACCAAGAGTTACCTCCCTGGAAAATATGACGTTAAATGCTCTTTCCCTACTACTCATAATATACTAATAATATAATACACAATATATAATGAATACCTTTTTAAATAGAAATCAAAACGTCATACACATTTATAGCAGGTTTGAACCAAATACCATTTTATGGAGTGTATCTGATAGTCAATTGACCGATTTAAATGATGTTCTGGTTGTAGGCTATATGAATAATTGACATCTAGCAGTGATAATAACAGAACAGACACATTGACAGATTAATCATGCTTGGAGTTTGAGTAAGTGTCTGGTGACAGATTCGCTCGACATAGCATAAGGGGAGATAATCCTGTTTGGAGGTTGTCCAGTAGACTCAAAAAACGACGGCAATCAGGGCCCTTGGCCCTCTCGTTTCTGCTGTTACAAACAATTGACGGATATGCATTCATGGGAAATGACGTTATTTCAATTGATCTGTTACGTATAGTAGAACTTCGTATAAAATATAATACGAACACGGAGTGCGATACTGTTTTCGAGTTAAGTTTCGTTTTCAAGTTGTCCATATCCTGATTTACAATAATCGGTACAGATTATCATGCGTAATTATTCGCTATTCAAAGCTCGTTTTATGTCACCCAACTTCAATGGCTTTACATAGCGTAAGCATTATATTACGGTATTTAAAAAGTCACACACCATGTACGTCTATACAGGCTACGGTGAACAGCATAGCATGCTACGGTGACCAGCAAGGATTCGAGCTAGTATGCTACTGGATCAGCAAAGATGATGTTTCACGAAAAAGGGTAATATATTCATTATTGGATGTTCACTGGAATATACGAAGCGAAATAGTTTCAACCATGAATTATTGCGATGCGGAGTCGTCTCCCGTCATAAGACACCCACATCAAATATATACCGCTATATAGCTGAAATATTGCTGAACGCGACATTAAACCGTAATTCTCTCTCTCTCTCTCTCCTATACCGTAACGTAATTCATTCTTTATTTTGTATTCCACCACTCGATCTCCGGACAGATGTAGGCGGGACCACATCGTTATTGCGTGCAATACCAATATGGCAATTCAATTATATTTATTATGCTATTTAATTCAGGCCACACTCTTTTGTTATTACTGCCCAAAAGGATTTTCAGAGGACTACATCAGTTTTGTATTTCACCGTCAGAACACAACCTAGGCATTAAGTACAGGCAATTCGAATTAAATTCACATACAGAGAGTTTCGGCTACCAGACAAAAGAGTATACCGTGCATTGTTCCAGGTGAACACGAAAAAGATATAATATCAGATACTGAGGACCATCGCGTTTTGATCACAACTAAAGTAGGGGCTGGGGAAAAAGCTAACACCACGATAAATATCACAAATGGAAGAGGTTCTCTATATCAACTTGAGTTCATTAAATCCGGCGTGTCCTGCAGAGGATATTAATTTCCCAGAAGAGGCATGGGTTTGTAACCTCCAAACTGTCGGTAAACAGGTATATATGACAATAGGGGACATACAATCTGATGCGATGAGAATGCAGAAGAGGATGACTGTCCTGACGCTTCACTTGACGAGGACTATGAGCGTTTAACACGTTGCTGTTTACCATTCGTAGTTGAACATTTAAAAGCGGTTCCCCAACTTACAAAAAGTTACAGGAAATTAGTTAGTTGCTGATGCACAATTTCCTTTCAACACTATGTTATCTTCATTTCCTTGACCTGGTTGAATTGATATCAACCTCGAATACTTCACAAATGAGATACATGCACGAGGAATCAAGGTAGTTCTGAAAAGTTGGACGCAAACTCTTTAAAATTTTTGAAAATGAATTGTCATTTTCTTGCACGGTTTTAGTGTTTGTAGTTACCTTGATACCAGAAAAACACCAACTGACCATCGGGACATTTACCAACTGTATTTATGAATTATATTTTTAACAACGACGACACTTAATCAGCACAGTTGTGTCAACTACGTTACGAGCAGCTGGTATAAATGTCAACAATGATAAAATTTAAGATTCACGATATAACAGGCTGTTTTTCTGTCCCCATGTCTGTTGCAGTGATGAAAAGGACGAGCTTTATCACTATTATGGTACGAAGCGGTTACATCTTCTCACATTGTATGTAAATCCAGTGTCGAATCTACACCAATACGACAGTTAATGGGGTAATCTGACAAACAAGCTGTTTGGCTGTAGTGCTGGAGACTGACGATTGAACTAATCTGAAGTCTGCGAAATCGATTAAGAAACGGTAATGTATATTTAACGACAATTCTGTCGACCCCGTTACCGAAATGTCAAAATCTGTTACCAAAATATCAGCTAACTTAACAAATAGTAACGTAGTTGATAGCAACATAGTTGACATATTTGCATATACTATTACTTCGAGGTAGTGAGACGGTTACATTGGCCACATTTATCTCCCAAACACGTGATCCCTCTGATGATTGTAGCTCTTCATGTGGACATCTTGAACGACGTGCCCACGCGGCCCCTAGCATCGGCTTGAGCGGTATTAGATACAATTATGCAAGAGCAATGATGCAAGAGCAGTGCTGTAATCTGATGGGAAATGATGAACTACGTGACTGTTAGATAGAAGAAACGACTCAATCGATGAGTACCAAAAGTTATCGTTTGATTGCGTAGAAATGACACAAGCTGACACTTTGATACTTTCTGATTAGGGAGAAATAATTACTCTGTTTTAGGTTGAAGTTTGTTTCATCTCGGAACTGAAGACAGAGATTCATTAACGTTTATCTATTCTACACCCAGCCCTGAAATGGTCGGCAGACTATCCAACACCGTGTATTGTGAAGATTGAACAGTTATCTATTATCTATTTCTTAAATCGACCAATGCGGAACTTTTATTGTAAATTATAAATTCAGAAGTAATAATACGTGATTTGATTCAAATTAGAACAACTTTTCCACAACCATGAACACGCGGTAGAGGCGACGCCCGCCGGGAATGGCTTACTGTGTAGAGTAACCAAACTGGAGAAAAAACCCCAGAAGCAGAACTTTGATCTCCACTATACCCGTAACCTATGGTCTTCAAAAAAGGAACAACCCTATAATCATACATGTAATAGTTGAATTAAAGACGCTGGGCCCACCATTGTCAGAAAGATGCCTTTTCGTAATCATGATTGGAATAATACGAGCATGGTCAAAATTCTTCGAGCGTTTCTCATTTACAAATTTCAGTCTCGATACAGATATAAGTACGGTGGCTTATTGGTGCCATATTATAAAACGTCTAATTTTCTGTATGAAACGTCGTATTATCTGTTTGTTTTCGATTTTCTCATCAATTGATCTTCACATTTCTTGAATGTTAACGGCAAATCGACGAGAACCGACTTGTAACGATATCGTTTTTAGTTTGGAAAGGGTAATCACACAGAAAATGCAGAATGAATCACAATGAAAATGAGAAAATCACACGAAAAATGCGAAATCACAATGAAAATCATTTTCTCCGCGGTGGATATATTTTTTCCGCGGTGAAAACATTTTCCCCGCTGTGGAAATATTTTCTCCGCGGTGGAAATAATTTTCTCCGCGGTGGAAATATTTTCTCCGCTGTAGAAACATTTTCTGCGCGGTTGAAATATTTTCTCCGCGGTGGAAATATTTTCTCCGGGATGAAAATATTTTTTTTCGCGGTGGAATATTTTCTCCGCGGTGGAAATATTTTCTCCGCGGTGGAAACATTTTCTCCCCGGTTGAAATATTTCCTCCGCGGTGGAAACATTTTCTCTGCGGTTGAAATATTTTCTCCGCAGTGGAAATAATTTTCTCCGCGGTGGAAATACACGTGACTTTCCTGAGCCTAGCACTTTTCTGGTCGGTAAACAAAATGGTGGATATTTGAAAGCGAGGCTTAGGAAAGTCACGTGTATTTCCACCGCGGAGGAAATTATTTTCACCGCGGAGAAAATGTTCCTTTGTGTTCCTGTCATTTTAGCACAAACTTGCGTTTATGTAGGCAAAGTGGTTGTTAAGATGACAACCGGAGGTTGATGAAAGAAAAGAGGATAATGTTATTCACATTTAAAAGGCTAATGACTCGTAGTCTTTCACCCAGGTAGAAACCTTTTCACAAAGAGCTTGTTTGCGACTCCATATCAGTGAAATAATACGCAAAGCCCCTCAACAGAAACCAAACCTCACTAACACAATACGGCAGGCAATACTCAACTAACGAATGACAAATCCATAGTCATTACTCCAGCAGACAAGGGAAAGTCACAGTCGTACTTGACCAAACAAAGTTTCAGAAACTAGTCAACAAAAGACGTCACCACCTACAGCAAACTTGATTGTGATCCCACTGCCGGCATGATAGAGAGCACAGAGCCTGCATAACAGAACTCCTGGGAAAGAAACAAAGTGTTTTTTAAGAAAAAGAACAACTCGTGTGAGAAAATAGAGCCAGAGTGTATATTTGCATATACGATTACCTCGAGGCAGAAAGGCGGCTACATTGACCATATATGTCACCCAAAATCATGACCACTGTGATGGTTTGTATCCGACTTGAGCCGTATTAGATACCGGCACTATAATATGCAAGGCCAATGATGTAATAGACCTATCAAGTTATCTGGTTGAAAGTGATGAACTATGTGAGTGTTAGGTAGAAGAAACGACTCAATCGGCGAGTACCAACAGATATCGTTTGATTGCCGAGAAATGACACAGACTTGGGAGAAATAATTACTCTGTTTTAGGCTGAAGTTTGGTTCATCTCGGAACTGAAGCCGGAGATTCATTGACGTTCGTTTATTCGACATAAAACCAGCAAATGTACGACAGACTATCCAATACTGTGTATTGGTGAACTTCGATAATGGACCAATGCGGAACTTTTGTTGTAAATTATTATTTCAGACGGCGCTGAACTTATTTCCTCATTCCTTATTCCCGTTTCGATATTCTAAATCGCGCTATATGAAAGTAGTAACCTTCATGAAAATTGATATATTTCGACAACCATTATGTCTTTCATAACACGAATAGGACCATGTTTTCCCCAATAAATTTTCTTTCCTGTGAATAGAAATTTGAGAAGACTGCTTCAAAATGTGTGCTATGAAGTACATTTCTAAAGGGTCTGTATTTGTTGCTCCCAATCACCCAGAAATCGAATTTGCGCCACTTTTAGAGTAGTCTAGATATCTTCCTAATACATTTATTTATCTTTCTGACCCATTTTTGGGTGTCTAACTTGGAGATGCCATACCCTCCGAGACAGCGCTAAATGGGTATTATCTGCATATGGTCATTTCACACCGATTCTATTTGTCGCTTCCAATCACCAAAAAATCGAATTTGCACCACTTTTAGAGTGGTCAAGATATCTTCCTAATACATTTATCTATCTTTCTGACCCATTTTTGGGCGTCTAACTTGGAGATGCCATACCCTCCGAGACAGCGCTAAATGGGTATTATCTGCATATGGTCATTTCACATCGACTCCATTTGTTGCTCCCAATCACTCAGAAATCGAATTTGCGCCACTTTTAGAGTGGTCTAGATATCTTCCTAATACATTTATCTATCTTCCTGATCCATTTTTGGGGGTCTAACTTGGAGATGTCATACTCTCCGAGACAGTGCTAAATGGGTATTATCTGGATATGGTCAATTTACATTGACTCTATTTGTTGCTCCCAATCACCCAGAAATCGAATTTGCGCCACTTTTAGAGTGGTCTAGATATCTTCCTAAAACATTTATCTATCTTTCTGACCCATTTTGGGTGTCTAACTTGGAGATGCCATACTTTCCGAGACAGCGCTAAATGGGTATTAT
This sequence comes from Hanleya hanleyi, assembly GCA_036873755.1. Lineage (NCBI taxonomy): Eukaryota > Metazoa > Mollusca > Polyplacophora > Lepidopleurida > Hanleyidae > Hanleya > Hanleya hanleyi. The sequence continues at coordinate 2,557 of JAVTVY010026493.1, read as the reverse complement.
CAGGATATGGTCAATTTACACGGACTCTATTTGTTGCTCCCAATCACCCAGAAATCGAATTTGCGCCACTTTTAGAGTGGTCTAGATATCTTCCTAATACATTTATCTATCTGTCTGGCCCATTTTTGGGTGTCTAACTTGGAGATGACATACCCTCCGAGACAGCGCTAAATGGGTATTATCTGGATATGGTCAATTCACACCGACTCTATTTGTTGCTCCCAATCACTCAGAAATCGAATTTGCGCCACTTTTCGAGTGGTCTAGATATCTTCCTACTACATTTATCTATCTTTTTGGCCCATTTTTGGGTGTCTAACTTGGAGATGCCATACCCTCCGAGACAGCGCTAAATGGGTATTATCTGGATATGGTCATTTCACACCGACTCTATTTGTTCCTCCCATTCACCAAGAAATCGAATTTGCGCCACTTTTAGAGTGGTCAAGATATCTTCCTAATACATTTATCTAGTTAGACACCCAAAAATGGGCCAGAAAGATAGATAAATGTATTAGGAAGATATCTTGACCACTCTAAAAGTGGCGCAAATTCGATTTCTTGGTGAATGGGAGGAACAAATAGAGTCGGTGTGAAATGACCATATGCAGATAATACCCATTTAGCGCTGTCTCGGAGGGTCTGGCATCTCCAAGTTAGACACCCAAAAATGGGCCGAAAGATAGATAAATGTATTAGGAAGATATCTAGATCACTCTGAAAGTGGCGCAAATTCGATTTCTGGGTGATTGGGAGCAACAAATACAGACCCTTTAGAAATGCACTTCATAGCACACATTTTGAAGCATTCTTCTCAAATTCATATTCACAGGGAACAAAATTTATTGGGGAAGACATGGTCCTATTCGTGTTATGAAAGACATAATGGTTGTCGAAATATATCGATTTTCGTGAAGGTTACTACTTTCATATAGCGCGATTTAGAATATCGAAACGGGAATAAGGAATAAGGAAATAAGTTCCGTTCCCTTTATTTCAGTGGTATCGGTATTAATACGAGATTTAATCCAAATCAAAACGCCTTTTCCACAAGCATGAACACCCTGTAGAGGCGGCGCCCGCCGGGAATGCCTCATTGTGTAGAGCAACCAAACTGGAGAACAAAATCCTGAAGCATTTCATCTCCACTATACCCGTAGTCTATGGTCTTCTGAAAAGGAAGAACCCCATGAGAATACGTGTCATAGTTGGATTATCAAAGCCGGTTCTGCCATTGTCAGGGAAGATGCTCTTTCGCAATCAGGACTGGAATAATACAAGCATGGTCAAAATCCTTTGAGCGTTTCCGATTTACCAATTTCAGTCGCGATACAGATATTAGGCCCAGTCCAATCACGGACACGTATTATGTATGGCGAACACCATCAATATAGATACTACCTATTGTTATGGGAGAAAAGCTTTTAGTTGGTAATACGATTCAGATTGAAAACCGTCATATATAAACACTCAATCATTGAAGATTTAAGCACACGTGGTAGCAAGGCACATAGAAATATATAGATGGTATCGCTCGGCATGCTTAACGTATAGCCAACAATAACCACAAACTCACAACATAGAGGCACAGATTTTATTGACTGGTCAGTCAACCACAAATATGGACAGAAGCGTACACCAAGTCTTCGATGAATGCAGCACTATTTATATTTATAAGAACATGGCCTTTTCTAATTGTTGTCAGCATTCATTGTTTAAGACAAGGCTACACGTTATACACGTTTCCAGTAAACAGACTCGCCTATACCAGTCAACAATTCCAACAAGTTCAAAGACGACACCATCCACAATGTTCAGTAGGATCATGGTTGATTGTTTGGATATACCACCGCCATACAATACAAGCCAAATCAAATGAATGGGTGAGTATTTGAACTGTCTATACTCCTGGAATGGTCCAATCATATACATATCGGTACGCCACTCCCGACTAACAATATCTACCGGTCATACACAAGTGATTATATCCTATTCATCCTTCATCTTCATGAAATTGTTTGGCTATAGAATAAATGTACGCATGTCATTAATATGGCGTCTAGGACTAATGGAACTACTGTATTCATCTTGTGTACTGATCCGACTAGTGAGTAATTGTTGGCGGAGATAGGATTTAGCGCAGATTGGTGCACACTTGATAAATATATGGTTCTCATTTGGGATTAGAGCAGTATATAGTCACAGTAGCACAAATTGTGAATTATTAAGCAAGATAATCGTTTGGAGTGTTAGAGAAACTCTAGAGGGAATAGTCACACCTGAGAAGGATTCGCTTTCCTCGTACGAGTCATTGTATCGTGTATAATTATACAACAGCTAGAAAATTATGTGCATTAGGCTCCAACTATTGGCAATAGTTGAACGATGAACTGATCTGGCGTGGCTTACAATGTCCGTGTATATTGATGGAGTTTATCACAGGTAACACAATACAATACAAGCCAAATCAAACGAATGGGTGAGTATTTGAACTGTACAAATGTATGTACTCCTGCAATGGTCCTGTCATATACATATCAGCACGCGAGTCCCAACT
>JAVTVY010026492.1:0-117171 GCA_036873755.1 Hanleya hanleyi | reverse complement strand
GAAACACAATTGTCTGATTATTACATTGCTTGTTTTATTTCACACCAAGTTGGTTCCATCTGTAAACTGTATTACGCTTATAATTCAGAGGGAGTTATGCACTAATTTTAATTTCTTCCATATGAGAAAATTAAAAATTACTAGCGTGAGTGGGAAGGTATTGGCCGGCCAAGGATCAAGCCTAGTGACACGTGAGTCGTGAAGTCTTCTATGGTTTCTTTCTACCAGGTATGTATTACCGGTACAGTCTACTAGAGCATCAAACTGCTTTTTTAGTAATGTTCTTACTGTTCTTCTCGACAAATTGTTCGTGCTAGGTCATTTCAAATTATAAATTTTGAATAACCTCACTTTCCTGCCGGCGAGAGACTTAAATGTATTTCCTCTCTTCGGGAATTTAAAATTCTTTAAGGATCTTTCTTCATTACCTGGAAAATTTTTGTTCTGGATGTCGGTTGTGTGACTATTGGTTATTAATAGTAACATTGTTGTGAATGTTTTATATTCTCTCCATATAAAACTCCGGTACTGAATTTCATGTACAGGAGACAAATTACATCGGGAGAGGTCATAATGTAACCATGTTCATTGACACATTATTCATGTTTACTGACACAAAGATCCATAATCCCATTTATCTCATTGAGCTTACATTGGGTGATTAACGCTACAAACATTTAATATGTTCATCTCTACTACGTTTAAAGAGAAGGAAAATAATTACAATCGACTTCGGGGTTACTGTTTGCAACACCCTTCTGTTACGTCGTGTACTTTTATAAGTTTGTATCCTGCTCCATGATGAGCATGTATATACATTAAGTTGTTGTGAATGAGGAAATCACTACGTTGTTTATCATATACAACGTTTCTCGCATTTTTTACATTACGCTTTCCTATTACACCTTGTCGACATGTTCATTACGCCGTCATGTGTCGCTCATACACCTGTGCGTTGTTCTATTACATCGGTTAAACGTTTCCGGTACGCCATAACGCCGTTTGTCACGTCATTTCTTCATTTGCGAGATGCATATTTTATATCCATTCATCGGCACTTCCTTTGATTCTTCATCGTCGGTCGTCGGCGGGAGGGGAAGTCCGTTCGTTTGGCGTCAACTTTCCACTTGTATCAATTCTTCTCGGGTTTTTCACATTGTGATTTACTTAGGTTCGTCGTTACTCTACGAAGAGAGTTCTGTCCAGACCTTGTTGTTTCCAGTCTGGAGTTCAGAATATCAAAATTGTATTGGAATCAGCAGTATTTGGTCAAATACTGTTATATGGAATAGGTCTTTGGATTATGGACGTGGATATTCTCTGAGGACGACGGCGGGATTGTGAATGACGGACTAGTCGCTTTTAATTGAATTCAGCACAGTGTTGTATTAACACAGAACCATGTTGACTTAACACACAAACATTATGTTGAGATCCATTTACCTTAGGATTGTGCTTAAACAACACAATGTTTTCGTGGTGTACTTGGACAGTTTTTCCGGCTTTCTCCATCAAGTACTTTATTCCTGTATAGACCGTTACACCAATGGTTAGACTTTGACATTATGGTTCTGTCATCAACCTTAAGGTTGTTTATTATATGTAGGACCTTACTCACTATGTTCGTTTTTCGGGTTCGGTCTCTACAGCGGATTTATTTGTCCTGGTGCCGAGGACGTGATACCGTTCTCGACTCTATTTCCCTCGTAATTGACTTCCTCCTTCACCTTCACCACGATAGGGAGTTTCATATTAGCACCATGGAAGACTATCGATCTGCTCTGGCATGAATTGAATAGGGTGTTACGTCTTACCTTGGGTTCCGACATTAGCCTTAACGATAATATCTCTGCTCTTATTCACGCCTTCGCATTACAGTCGCGTTGTACTCGCCAACTGTTACCGAAATGGGATGTCGGTGTGGTTTTGTGTGCTCTGATTATACCACCTTTTGAACCCTTAAGAGTCCGCGTCTATAAAAGCTGTGTCTTATAAGACGGCCGTCGTGGCGGCGTTTGCTTTGGCGTCCAGACTGTCTGTACTTCATGCTCTTTGAAAGATCTTCTATGACCTGGACAGCGGATCGGTCTTGCATTTCTTTTCGGCCCATTCCTGAATTTATCGCCAAAAATGAGTCTGTTCGTTCAGGTCCGTGCGCTCAACGTCGTACTCCATTCCTGCGTTGTCAGACTTTGTACATGGCCTCGAGGACGATCTTCTGCTATGTCCTGTTCGAGCCATCCGCCACTATCTTACTCGTTCCGATCCGTTCGCGGCTCTCGGCTACGGTTATTCTGTCCCTTCGCCTGTCAACAAGGCTTGACATTTAAAAAAGCCGCGTAGTTGAAGAAGACCATAAAATAGTCTTATCAATTGGCAGAAGGTAGATATACCATTAACGCCCCACTACTGTCGTCTGCTTCTTCTAATGTGATTCGTGCCATCGCTGCGTCATGGCATGTATGGAAGAACTGACCCCTCCATGACATTGTCCTGTCTTGTGCCTGAACAATTAACTCCACGTTCACTAATATCTGTCTGAGGGATATGACAGTGCAATCAATAGTGTGACCACGCTTGGGCCACTGTGGCTACCCAGCACGTTGTGAGTAATTTCAGGAAAAGAGGGGGGGGGGCGGCAAAATGGTCACCATCGCAGCAAGACAGCCATCTTGCTGTATCATCTCATCTCATCTCATCTCAGTCATATTATTATTATTACATATATTATATGATAAAAAGGCATCTCAGAAGGTAGAAATAAGTCAGTTGACCGGCCGTGGATTCTATAATCACCAATGAAGGCCTGACACCAGGATAGGGTTTACTCCTAACTGTAATTTGCTTCTGTTCTTCAGAAACTGACTTCCTTCTAGATGTCTCAGCTGGGTCACCTGTGCCTCAACTCACAAGAACACCCGCTCCAGGCCTAGTGTCAACAGTAGTGATGAAAGTACAGAGAGTTGAAGAGTGCGCAGCTCACCCAGAGAGCAAGCATGGCAATTCCAACGCATCTAAGTTCATCACTCCAAGTATGGTGAGTTGTCCTCAAGAAGCTTGCGGTCTGAGAGTGGTGTGGACTTGGTACCTTCCAAGATTCGGGATTGCGTACGTCCCCCCCCTATCTTACGGTTGGACCAAGGATCTCCCTGTATGCAACGGATTGCGGCCGGTTCCCCCTAGTCATACAGTGCCTGCCAAGGGGACCTATCTTGTTGCCGAGGGCGCCCGGGGTATCCTTCATCTTGGAAGAATTGTGTACCACACCACGAGCACAGCTACATGGATGGAGACAATCAGAAGATAAGTAGAACTGTATCAATTCCTTCAATTACCCTATGCGTCTTTGACCAGGGTTAACTTGTTGAGTAATAATGTCTCAGATTTATACCCATGTCTGTGTCGTTCCAGCGATTACTAGTCTGCTATGGGAGTTACCACAAGGCCGAGATTCCCGCCTCCATATGTTGGTACTGTGGCATAATTGAAACAGGTTTACGATTTGGGCTACAAATATCAAACATTTATAAACAATGTTTCTATTTGTTACCAAATCAAACCTGTTTCAATTTGATTGTCCCTCCCTCCGTCCCCTCATGCCGGCCTTAAACACTACTGGTCTCGGTAATTATAATGAGAATAGAGGGCGAGTATGGCTTGGGCAGAGCCTATATAGTAATCCTGCTGGAATGGATGGGAGAGCTCTCCTAGGGGCGGACAACTCTCCGCTAGGGGAGCTAACTTTTAGTTTTTAACTTCCGTTTTCTACGTTGTATCATCTTCCTGACGGAGATTGAATGGCATAATTGAAACAGGTTTGATTTGGTAACAAATAGAAACATTGTTTATAAATGTTTGATTTTCCATTAGTAACTTGTAAATTATCTAAGAAGAAAATCATTAAACCCTGGATCACATATGGAATTTTGACCTCCATTCACGAAAAAAATAGATTGTACCGACTATTTCTCGTCTCCCATGATGAACTTACACATGGACAATATAGAACCTACAGAAACAAATTAAATCATACCATTCGCATATCAAAAAAGCAATATTTCGAACAAAAATTTAATGAATCTAACCAGGATTTCAAAGTAACGTGGAAAACACTGAATCATCTCCTGAATCGAAAGAAATCTACAAAAACATCGAAATATTTTAACGTAAACGGCGAGGAAATAACTGACAACCAGACTATTGCAACCAAATTTAACGAGTATTTCAGTACCGTCGCTTCAAATCATGATTCCCAAATTCCTAACACAGGGTCAAACTTCAATGACTACCTTGGCCCCCCTGTTATGGATAATTTTCAATTTTCAGTTGTAACCCCAGAAGATGTTCAGCAAACTATAATGAATCTGAAGTCGGCCGCACCTGGTTTGGATGGTATTCGGATGTCCTTAGTTAAACTGGTTTCCAACTTTATTTCCAAGCCCCTGTCTTCTGTTATGAACCTATCTTTTACCTCTGGAATAGTCCCGGATTTGTATAAATGTGCTAATATATATTTAAATCGGATGACCCCACTGCTTTTTCTAACTATAGACCAATATCTATCTTGCCTTGCTTCAGTAAAATACTAGAGAAACTTGCCGCTACTAAGATGATTGACTTCCTGGCAGCAAATGGAGTTATCTCCAGTGACCAGTATGGATTTCGAGCAAACCACTCCATATCTTTAGCTTCATGTTCTTTATTTGATACACTTGTTTCTGCTAAAGAATCCAAACAGTACAGTATAGTCTCATTTTTAGACCTATCCAAGGCGTTTGGCACCGTCAATCACGAAATCTTACTTTCCAAGTTAGAACACCATGGTTTTCGAGGCTTGTCGAATAATTGGTTTCGCAGTTATCTGACTGATTGACTACAAACCGTGGTATTCAATGACACCCATTCTAACCCTATGCCCGTTGCCTGTGGGGTACCCCAAGGGTCAATTCTTGGACCAATTCTCTTCCTCCTTTATATAAATGACATTAGCACTGCCACTAATATGCTCAAAATTATTCTCTTTGCCGATGATACCAGTGTTGTGTTTTCCCCTGAAGACATTACTGAAGTCATCAACATTATGTCACAGGAACTAGAGAAGCTACACAACTGGTTCTGTTGTAATCGTTTATCCCTCAATATTAAGAAAACTAAATATATGCTAGTCAGACCCAACAGTAATAGCCGAACAATTAACACACCACACCTTCTTATATCAGGAACAGAAATAGAACTTGTTCACCAGTTCAAATTTTTAGGTGTTTTATTCAATGACCAATTGAACTGGAAATCACATATAAACTACATCTGTAATAAAGTATCATGAAATATAGGTATTATCAACTACATCAAAAACTCGATAAACAAGAAAACATTATACATACTATACTATTCATTGATATTTCCTTACCTGTCCTACTGTAATATACTCTGGGGAAATACCTATGTCACTCACCTCCAACCATTGCTTTTACTTCAGAAACGTGCCTTAAGGGTGATAACTTTATCAAAAAAACTTGATCACACAGACCCATTATTTAAAAATTTAAAAGTGTTACAATTACACAAATTAAATCTTTACTCCTGTCTTCTAATCACCCATAAATGTATTCATCATCCTGAATTGCTACCAGAAAGCTTCCAGGATTATTTAATTAAACAATCAGATGTTCATCGCTACCAAACACGAGGACAACAATGTAATCTATACAGACCTTTTTATAGATCTAATTTGTCATTTTATACACTTAAAACTACTGGACCTCGGGAGTGGAACAAACTATCTCCTCCATTCAAAACAATAAAATCAATATCATTATTCAAATCTAAACTGAAAACATACCTGATTGAAAACTGATCTACATCACAATCTGTGCCCGGATAATTATGTGTACAAAGAACTTTTTTGTGTATTCTTCTGTTCCTTATTTCGCCGATGAATGCTTATTATTTTCATATTTGCTTTACTCCACGCAGGGATAGAACAAGCCCCAAGGGGTTTTAATCCCGCCAATTTAGAAATCTGGCTAAATTATTCACTATTCTTGAATTATAATGTCTTTTATGTTGAAGCCACTGATATTAAGTTTATAATATTTGGTTCATTGGTGAATAAAATTCAATTCAATAGTCAAAACTCGTATGGTAACGTCTGGCGCGTCAGTATAACATGAAATAGGAGTTCGGAAGCCGGGGAAGCCGATGACGTCATAAGTAGGTCGAGGTGACGTCATAAATAGGACGAGGTCATGCGGTGTTCATCGTCTATTTATGAAGCCGCGTCTATAGCCCGAGGTTTTTTTACAGTGTTCATGGTTATTTATAGAGCCATACCTATAGCTTGGAGGTGCGGTGTCCATTGTCTATTTACAAGGCTATACCTATAGCCCAGAGGTACGGGGCTCATCGTCTATTTATAGGGCTGTACCTATAGCCCGGAGATGCAGTGTTGTAGGTCTGTTCATCGAACCATGTCCATAGCACGAGGACAGCTGTTTGACGCTATCATATTACGCACTGTTTTGCATGACTGATTTTCAATTAAACCTGATATTGATCTTACACGTGTCATGCGCGTGATTGATCACGTTCGTGGTGTTCACGAGTGGCTATCTAAGCTTGAACCATCTTATTTTGCTATAAATATGCGATCGATATATTTTTCGTTTATTCTGAAGTCCGGCATCGAGCGGTAGGGATCAATACTGAAGAAAGTCCATCATGCTCGTACCAGACCGCGAAAGATACACCGCATGTTTACGAAATACCATCGGACGATATAATCATCATTCCCAACAGAACGCAATGTACACCGATGCGGCAAGTGATCATTGACAAACATTTACGGACTACTGTTTGTATCTACGCCAAGTTACTGAGGTTTGATGTGCACTATTTGTAACAGAGCAGATCTAATGCTGACATTTTTAAAGTGCCGCTCAGTCACATTATACTGACACCGAGCAAATCAGTCCTTGATCTATCCTCTTAATGCTGAGCGTAAGCGAGGAACTAGCAACAAGTTCCATTTTTCAATTCTTTGATATGAACCGGCCTGGGATTGAACCCATGACCTACCACTTACGAGGCTGACGCTCTAACCATTAAGTCACCACAGTGATTTGATCTTTGGATAGAGATTTATGTTGTTCGTCGCTATATAGCTGTAAATTGCTGAATGCAGCGTTAAACTAAATTCTCTCTCACCTCGTGTGATATATAGAGATTATCCAGATGCTGTGTATGACATTGCTTCCACATACTCTGCGTCACATAGTGTAATCATGTTTCGTGCCTCAGATGTGTGCGTTAACTAACAAAACTTGTTATCCACAGTTTTAGTACACTGATCAGCGATACGGATTTGATGTTTTTGGAACATCATGATGTCTTGCCGGCATCATTGAAAACTGTTGACCGCTTCTCTCTTGCAGGAAACTAGCCTATGTTTTTGTATACTATGATTGTCTTTTTGAATTTGGTGCTAATACTGTTATATGGAAAATGGAATAGTTCTTTGGATTATGGACGCGGATATTCTCTAATGGACGACGGCTGGATTATGAGTGACGGACTAGACGCTTGTAATTCCACAGACAGAAATTTCCCATGTACTGCATGGATGCTAATTTTCTGTCCATTACTGCATCGCATCGATTTTGTTTCCAGGCTGCTAAGCCTAAAGCATATTGATGTTTTATTTGTCAGATATAAAGAAAACAATGTGTCTTAGTTTTGCAAGGAAATGACTAAAAAAAATATATATATAGACACTTTTGACTCTGCACCTGAGTAGACTCTCACCGCCCCGCCCCCCCCCCCCGCGCACATTCAACTATAGTGTTGGGTTACATAGATAATGATGAATACCGGTACCAAAATACTGACAAAACATTTTAGTGGCTCCGTGACACATGTAGATGGACGAAATCCAATGATTTGGACAAATTTCCCCCAGAACGAATTCAGAGCCTGTTTTGCTCAAGTTCAAAATCGCGGGTTCTGTTAATATTTGCAACACCCTCTCACATTCAAGATACCGTGTGGTGTATTTTTCTTCGTCTTTGTCACTCTTGATCCAGTCATGCACCCTATTCAGTGCGCGTGATTGATCACGTTCGTGGTGTTCACGAGTGCCTATCTAAGCTCGAACCATCTTATTTTGCTATAAATATGCGATCGATTCGTTTATTCCGAGGTCAGGCATCGAGCGGTAGGGATCAATACTGGAGAAAGCTCATCATACTTAAGGGGCTATTCTGCTCTTAATCATACCACTGATCATATTTAGAATGAAACGAACACTCTGTCCATCATGCTCGTACCAGACCGCGAAAGATACACCGCATGTTTACGAAATATCATCGGACGATACAATCATCATTCCCATCATTCAAGGAAGACCTGGTCGTATGTCCCCGGCCTAAGTCCACCATATGTATTCACATCGATGTCTTGGAGTGTTCGGGCACTTGTTGACGGGATTCACTAACCTGTGGGCTAGTGAGCAGTTTTTTCGAGGAGTTGGTCTTCACTAACCTGTGGGCTAGTGAGGAGTTTTTTTCGAGGAGTTTGGAATGGTAGAGGGTATCAATACCCTTGATACTCTAGATCATAGTTCGACATCTTGAAGGTGTCGCTCATGTGTGATCTTGGTAGTCTTGACTGTCCCATTCGAGAGTAAGATCGAGGAAAATCTGATACATACTTCATGTAGGAAGCTATTGTCTGAGTCTGTGTTGCTGAAAAGGCGCAAGTCTAGACATATTGTTGTCCCCAGACTTCGCTATCGTAATGCATAGTTTCGTGATTCTTACATGGAGTATGAACCGGAACTCTGCTCTTAACTCGATTGTTGGTCGCGTGCAATGCTGATTTAAATGTTCGAATGTAGGTCACACCCGGTAAATCATGTCCAAAGACTGACGAAGTGTTGCTCTCAACCTCGCAAGTTTGTTATTAGTGCTTTCCAACCAGCGTGAGGGGATCTGAGTCCTACGCGGTTGCGAGACAGTTGTGAAACATGGTGAGGTAGCTGTGCGCGAGGCAGTCACAAACAATGGTGTGGATGCCAGGATGGTGAGTTAGGCTTAGCTGTTTGCGAAACAGTAGGGAACACTGTTGTGGATACCATGAAATCTCCAAGTTGAGTTGATACCTATGCGTCTGTTACGAAGGATTCTTTGGTGGGTGACGTGGTCCGTGTGCAAGAAGGATGTTGTGTATTCGGTGATAACACCTGCCTTTGAATTGCTGAGGCGATGGAGACGAGGTGTGGATCCCAGTTGTTCCCATCTAATACAGTCAAAACTCGTATGGTAACGTCTGGCGTGTCAGTAGAACATGAAATAGGAGTTCGGAAGCCGGGGAAGCCGATGACGTCATAAGTAGGTCGAGGTGACGTCATAAATAGGTCGAGGTCGTGCGGTGTTCATCGTCTACTTATGAAGCCGCGTCTATAGTCCGAGGTTTTTCTACAGTGTTCATGGTTATTTATAGAGCCAGACCTATAGCTTGGAGGTGCGGTGTCCATTGTCTATTTACAAGTCTATACCTATAGCCCGGAGGTACGGTGCTCATCCTCTATTTATAGGGCTGTACCTATAGCCCGGAGATGCAGTGTTGTAGGTCTGTTCATCGAACCATGTCCATAACCCGAGGACAGCTGTTTGACCCTATCATATTACGCACTGCTTTGCACGACTGATTTTCAATTAAACCTGATATTGATCTTACACGTGTCATGCGCGTGATTGATCACGTTCGTGGTGTTCACGAGTGGCTATCTAAGCTCGAACCATCTTATTTTGCTATAAATATGCGATCGATACCTTTTTCGTTTATTCCGAAGTCAGGCATCGAGCGCTAGGGATCAATAATGGAGAAAGCTCATCATACTTAAGGGGCTATTCTGCTCTTAATCATACCACTGGTCATATTTACAATGAAACGAACACTCTGTCCATCATGCTCGTACCAGACCGCGAAAGATACACCGCATGTTTACGAAATACCATCAGACGATCTAATCATCATTCACAACAGAACGCTATGTACACCGATGCGGCAAGTGATCATTGACAAACATTTACGGACTACTGTTTGTATCTACGCCAAGTTACTGAGGGTTGATGTGCACTATTTGTAACAGAGCAGATCTAATGCTGACATTTTTAAAGTGCCGCTCAGTCACATTATACTGACACCGAGCAAATCAGTCCTTGATCTATCCTCTTAATGCTGATTTTTCAATTCTTTGGTATGAACCGGCCTGGGATTGAACCCATGACCTACCACTTACGAGGCCGACGCTCTAACCATTAGGCCACCACAGTGATTAGATCTTTAGATAGAGATTTATGTTGTTCTTCGCTATATAGCTGTAAAATTGCTGAATGCAGCGTTAAACCAAATTCTCTCTCATCTCGTGTGCTTTATAGAGATGATACAGATGCTGTGTATGACATTGCTTCCACATACTCTGCGTCACATAGTGTAATCATGTTTCGTGCCTCAGATGTGTGCCTTAACTAATATAATTGCGAAATCACAAAACTTGCTATCCACAGTTTTAGCACAGTACTTCCACAGACAGAAATTTCTCATGTACTGCATGGATGCTAATTTTCTGTCCATTACTGCATCGCATTGATTTTGATTCCAAGCTGCTAAACCTAAAGCATAATGATGTTTTATTTGTCAGATATAAAGAAAACAATGTGTCTTAGTTTTGCAAGAAAATGACTCAAAAAATATATATATATGGACACATAGATAATGATGAATACCGGTACCAAAATACTGACAAAACATTTTAGTGGCTCCGTGACACATGTAGATGGACGAAATCCAATGATTTGGACAAATTTCCCCCAGAACGAATTCAGAACCTGTTTTGCTTAAGTTCAAAATCGCGGGGTTCTGTTAATATTTGCAACACCTTCTCACATTCAAGATACCGTGTGGTGTATTTTTCTTCGTCTTTGTCACTCTTGATCCATTCATGAACCCCCTCCCCCGCGGAAGATTTGTTTAACGATCAAATCAGATTTCGGTGAGATGAATCACTCGTGTTTCTCGGTGTACATTTTTTTAAGTATAAATCAACACTGATGAGCGTCTTTCTATCGTAATCTGGTATCCAAAACTCTAATACCGTGTCAAAACTGCCAAAATGAGTCAAACGTCGGTGACATTCAAATGTTGGGCAAAGCAAAGAGTACTGTGACATGTACGCTGGCAATCCTTGCGAGGTATGAGGTAACTTTCCATACACCCCGCGTACACAGATATTGTCACATTCATGCTGCCAACTTATCTGAAAAAGCTTGTTACGTGTTTGGCAGTGTTTATTGGAATCCTAAACTAATACTTTAAATGTGTTATCTCAAAATAGTGGTTTTCTGGATATAGGTAAAGTTGGCAAAGATTTTCCTACTCACCGCTGTAAACTACATATACCTATGTGAAAGCCACAAAACTATTTAAAAAGATAAGTTGAATCTAGAACATGTGCAGGCCTATGTTTTCGGATTTTCAAGTAATTGCAATTATTGCATGCAAAAGTATTGGTGACAATTTATTTTGATCCTCAAAATGGAAACAGATAAATTGCCCACGAATCGGATTAAAACCTGCAACATCCGAGTGCACAAGGTCCTAGATAAGATATTGTGGATGGTCTATCCGATAATTGGCAAAAATAAAATCTGAAGGCTGTAAAACCTGTTGACCGCTTCTCTCTTGTAGGAAACCATCTTGTGCTTTTATAATTTTTATGTAATACACATTTGGAATTGGTGCTAACTGTCATACCAAATAGGCTCTCTATTATTCATGCGGAAATTCTTTTTATGAACGACGGCTGAATATTGAATATCGGATCTGAAACGTTTTGATTATCACATGAAAGCCATCCTTTCAAATATAATTATACTAATGATATATATCTTTCACTGTTGACCTATTAGTTTTACTGGAGACCTATCAATAACAATGTCTATCAAACCTTATCAACTGGATGGATGTTGCTGTGGATATTTTCGGTTAGAAGACTTAAATGAAATCCCCATCCTTTAACCTAGGGAAAACATGGAAAATGGCCGCCCAGGCCCAAATTTACCAGCGGTCCACGGTAATGATATTGGATATTATTTGAGTGCACCAGATCGGTATGCCCATTGTGCAGATGAAAGTATGTGATTTTTGTACATCACATCTTCTTTGAAGCTATGGCAGTGAGACAGAAAAAACCCCACAAAATATATATTATTTCATTAATAGTCATTTAGAAGTCCACGTACATAAACGCAACATATGAAGGTGGTGGTATTAGATGCCGGAGTACTGACAAGAAGTCAAATGACCTCAGAGGCCAATATTCTGAATGCATATCTAAAAGTTCAAAAGAACCAAAAATGCTTCCTGTGATGATTTGCATCTCAGTCACGCTTATATTTTTAGATGTTCATGTGGATGTTCTTGAATGACATGATCATATGGTCCCTAGCACCGGTTTGAGCACTATTAGATAAAAATATTCAAGGGAAATGATGTAGAAAACAAGTCTCTTCTATGAATAATTACTTCTTTATTGCTGTGGAGCTGACGTTTCATTTGAGATACTTCCAATCTCTTCAAAGCTAATGAACAAAGGGGAAGGGAGGAGGACAAAAACATAATAGGTGACAAAACAATAGCCGAATAAAGGTGATACATCAATGAGTGCTGTCAGGTACATGTGCATGTCAGGATAATTTAAACAGTGAGTGAGCCTGGTGGGCAATCTGTTAATCCTCGGAAGATTACAGAATTCATCTCCAATAGCTGCATGGATACTGGCGATTAATGATAATACTAAAATTTGCGGGGAACACATAAATGATCAAGAGATAAATACATAGATAAATACCAGTGCATGCGAGAAATCTATATACGGATAAATGAAAATATTAGCGGTCACTTGCTATGTAGTGACTGCTTTGGCCTATGTAAGGTTTAACGATAAATACAGGGCTGGGGTATCGGAAAATTTGATTTTGTTGCTGTGGTTGCCGTGTCTTTTTTTTCTTTCTTTTTTTTCCCCCGGTAAGCCCTGGAGTTCCCACTGGGCATTTATTCTATCTATATTGCCATGATTTCAAGAGAACCCCGTACAATGCCCACATGGCAAGGGACTAACCGGGTTTTTTAACTTTTTGAACAAAATATATCAGGGAAACTTTAAACAAAAATGCTATTCATTATGGTCAGCAAAAATTAGACAGCAATCCTCATACAATCTTTTGCCGCAATTTATACCAAATAAAATTCTGACTGCTTTTATCCATTTTCTTTATGTACATATATCGCTTCGTCCGCTATATACACCACCCAGATATACATTTGTATGCGCCGACCGCTAACTATATAATTCAAGGCACATGGCAATTAAAGTATCTGTTTTGTAAATATACTGAACCAATATAACATCATACAATGTATGAAATAATCCATTTGTCCTGCTTCTTTTTTTTCCTTCCAAAGGTCCCGTCTCTTGAAATCGAAAAGAAAAATTAAATAAATAAAGAAAAAAAACACACAATAGAACAAAACACCGAAAGTCCAAGAGATGGGACGGAGGCGTGTGCCACTATACTTGTGACTTGTGAAATAGGCTCCTTGTAATATAATGCCACGATGTAAACAAGCAAAATAATATAACATATACACATGTACCGTCAATCAAAAGGAGTAAAAACAGCAAGTTGTTCAATCAACCCCATCTTCATTCTCCCGGACACCCAATCCAGGAGAATGAAAGAGGTGGAGAAGAAATCCAACATATAATTTCTAGAAATTGGTTGGTTCAGGAATTCTCAGCCTCTCCGTGAAAAAATATTAGCGGTCACTTGCTATGTAGTGACTGCTTTGGCCTATGTAAGGTTTAACGATAAATACAGGGCTGGGGTATCGGAAAATTTGATTTTGTTGCTGTGGTTGCCGTGTCTTTTTTTTCTTTCTTTTTTTTCCCCCGGTAAGCCCTGGAGTTCCCACTGGGCATTTATTCTATCTATATTGCCATGATTTCAAGAGAACCCCGTACAATGCCCACATGGCAAGGGACTAACCGGGTTTTTTAACTTTTTGAACAAAATATATCAGGGAAACTTTAAACAAAAATGCTATTCATTATGGTCAGCAAAAATTAGACAGCAATCCTCATACAATCTTTTGCCGCAATTTATACCAAATAAAATTCTGACTGCTTTTATCCATTTTCTTTATGGACATATACCGCTTCGTCCGCTATATACACCACCCAGATATACATTTGTATGCGCCGACCGCTAACTATATAATTCAAGGCACATGGCAATTAAAGTATCTGTTTTGTAAATATACTGAACCAATATAACATCATACAATGTATGAAATAATCCATTTGTCCTGCTTCTTTTTTTTCCTTCCAAAGGTCCCGTCTCTTGAAATCGAAAAGAAAAATTAAATAAATAAAGAAAAAAAACACACAATAGAACAAAACACCGAAAGTCCAAGAGATGGGACGGAGGCGTGTGCCACTATACTTGTGACTTGTGAAATAGGCTCCTTGTAATATAATGCCACGATGTAAACAAGCAAAATAATATAACATATACACATGTACCGTCAATCAAAAGGAGTAAAAACAGCAAGTTGTTCAATCAACCCCATCTTCATTCTCCCGGACACCCAATCCAGGAGAATGAAAGAGGTGGAGAAGAAATCCAACATATAATTTCTAGAAATTGGTTGGTTCAGGAATTCTCAGCCTCTCCGTGAAAAATTCGTGAAGACAAATTACAGAAGATATTGTATACCGGATGATGCATAACAATTCTTATTCTTCAACTACATATCCACCACCATTGACATTTTTTAGTCACTTACACACCCTCATTTGTGCCCGTCAAAGGACCCCATTTTCTAACAAAAACGTCCTCAGATTCATTTTTTATTGCGATATTTCTCTCAACTTTTCGTATTTTATATATATATTGCCTGGCTCTGTCAAATGAAGGATTTATTCCCCAAAGTCTACAATTATATATGTGTTTCTTTATTAGAAGCACAATGTGTCTCAAAATGACGCTATCATTTGGTGTACTTAGCATGACTTGCTGGCTTGACAGCGCAGTGGTCAAAATATTTAATCCATGGAGCCAAACCTGAACGCTTTGACATAATCTTTGGGAATGAAAACAAACCCAGAACAGATGGAGTACTGATTCGGTTTCTTCACCGCAGAAACTACATTCGTCCGACTCAATTCTACCCCATAACTTTAACTTACTATTTGTAACAATAATTCTATGTATTATTTTAAACTGGAAATACTGAAGACTAGAATCAGGTGCAACTTCACGAGCATTAACATAGATTTTGACCCAGTCCACGAAGTTCCTCATTCCATTTTTTCTCTGTGCTTGCAGGTTTCAATTTTGATGCTTCCAAAAGGTGTTTGTAAATGAACTTCAAACATTTCTGATTCTTTATTTTATTAAGCGGGTGGCTGTAAATAAAAACGGCCGAATTGTATGTTTTTTACTTTTTTCTTTTTGTCATTTGGAATGTTGTAAATTATAGCATAATATAACATAAAATCTTTTTTATCAATATGAAATTCTTGACTAAACTTTTCGAATGTTAAGAATTTACCATTTCCTTCAATTAAGTGACTTAATTGGGTTGCACCTTTCTCCCACCACCGGGTAATTGTTTTCCATTCCGAGTATGGGCCAAAATCATAAAGTACGCTGTCTTTTTCTATATCAGTTGTCCTTTCACATTTTAGCAATTTCAACCATGCAGACAGAACGTCATTCCAGAAGGGGTTATTTAAATGTCCCAGTAATTCTTCTACACCTTCTAATCCCAATCGCCACATATCTTTCCCAGAGGGGTTCAGGATTGCCTCCATTAAAACTGAATATGATGAACTTTCCGAAAATCTTTTTACCCATTTCACTTTCATATAATTTGCAAAAGTGTACAAATCTATCATGTCACAGATTAAAGTTTTCCTTTTTATCTTATCTGGTCCCCCTCCCCATATGAATTTAAACAAAACAGTGTTCAAATCTTTAAAAAAGGAAGAGCTTGGTTTCGGTAGAACCGAAAACAAATGAACTAAAAGGGGTAGGACAAAAGTCTTGATTATTGTTATTTTACCCAGTGGCGTTAAATCTCTTCTAGACCATTGTCCTACCAGCTTTTTGATTTTTGTCATTTTTTCTCCAAAATTCATTCCCATTTGTCTCTCGTGATCTTCGCAGAACCACACTCCCAACAACTTGAATCCTCCCGGGTCCCAATTTATTCTGTATTGTTGACAGAGTTTTACAATATTTCCTTTCGCACTGCCAAACCAGATAGCCCTGGATTTTTCTACATTCAAACGGAGACCGGAACAGCCGGCAAATTTATCCAGGAGACCCATGGCGGCCTCAAGAGAACGTCTAGTTCCATCCAATAGAAGTGTCGTGTCTTTCTATTTTTATTCCCTTGATCTTTTCATCCTCTTTTACAGCCATAGATAAAACTTCAGCTGCTATAATAAATAGGTTGGGCGAGATGGGATCACCCTGTCTGCAGCCCCTGCTTAACTCGAAAAAATCAGACATAAAACCATTATTTATAACGCAACTTTTAGATTTGTTTTGAAAAATGTTAACCCACCAAATCAAGTTTTCGCCAAAGTTGAACGAGGCTAGTGTTTTCTTTACAAATTGCCAAGAAACGGAGTCAAAAGCTTTCTCGAAGTCGATGAGAACTAGTAATCCTGGTATTTGGTGTTCGTCGGTGTATGAATCCCTTTTGTGTATCACTAATTATTGATGGTAAAACATGTCTAATTTTATTGGCAATACAAGATGAAATGATCTTGTAATCTACATTTAGTAAAGAAATTGGCCGCCAGTTTTTCAGGCAGTTTCGATTTTTTCCTTCTTTAGGAAGGCACGTAATAATACCTTGTTGCTGGAAAGTTGATAAGCATCCTACAGAGAAAGCGTAGTTTGCTGAGCGAACAAGGAAGGGTCCAATCTCAGTCCAGAAAAATTTATAAAATTCACTTGGAAAGTGATCTGATCCGGGTGTTTCATTTTTCTTCATCTTATTTAGCGCGTCTTCACATTCTTTCAAATCAATCTCGCTTTCGCATGATTCTTTTTCACTATCGCTAAGTTTTGACCCATGGTTTAGAAATATTTCATCGTATTCATGGTTTAAATTATTTTCGTTATTCTTATATAGTGCTTGATAAAACGTTTTTAATTTGTTCAATATTTGTGATTGTTCAGTCGTGGATGTACCACCGTCATTTTCGATACTTCTTATTGCTTTGACAAGAAAATTTCTTTTTTCTAAGCTACAGAAATAACAAGAATTCCTTTCGCCTTCTTCATACCAGTTAACCTTTGATCTTATTATCATACTTTTGATTTTCTCACATCTGGTTTCTTCTAACTCGCGTGATTTCCCTTCTATTTGTTCCTTTAGAATAGACCTTTTGCCGTCTTCGCTTTCTGATATTTCTTTTTCTAACTCCGGTATCTGTTTCTCTAAATCACTTTCTTTTTTACCTCCGTCGATCAGACGGAGGTCTAGGAGCGCAACGTGAAATCTCCCGCCAAATAATTGTCATATGGGGAACCCACGACTCGTGTGATTTCCAATAGGGATTGCAATGGTTCCCGACGAAATTTTGAAAAGTTTCTGGACTCAAATGAATGCTTACGTCACAAAAGGTGTGTATCCTTTGCAGCGCTTCCACCGGGTCTCTTTATTCGAGGGTACTAAATTCGCGCGTGTACTTACATGTATAGCTTCGCGCTGGTACAGATGACCGGTATGCGAGGTAAAGACAAACCTGCGCTTTCATAAAAAGTAAATTTTCACGAAAGAAAAACTCGCATTCCAGATAGTATAATTGGAAACTTCCTCGAGAATCTCTGAATCGGCAAAAAGATAAAGGACGAGTGTCATTCACCAGGATGCGAGTCGGAAGTGAGAAGTCAAATTCAAAGTCAGAGGTCAAAAACGTAAAACTCCGAAGAACTCTCTCGGCTTTTTCTTTTCTTTTTTTTTAGTTGGGGGGGGGGGGGGGGGGGGGGGAGATAGCGACTGAAAAAATATATCTTCCCATGCTTCAATCGTTATCTGTGAATCCGATCAACAACCTAGCCGGATAATCTGTCAAAAATTATCCGTCGTCTGGGTAAGGTTGAAGCATGTTGAAGGGTCATCGGAAGCTCGAACTGTGATACAGGCAAAAACTGTTGTTGTTGTAGTCTGGAAAAATAACTCTGCCTCACGAGGCGCTCTCTCGGCTTTTTCTTTTCCTTTTGTTTGAAGATGGGGGGGGGAGATAGCGACTGGAAATATATATCTTCCCATGATACTTCAATCGTGCGCTCATGAATTCCACGGAAAAGCGGACATTGCTAAACAACCCTTTTTCGCATAAAATTCACTCCACATTCTGTCGTAGACCCTATATTAGCATGCTGTTTGTTCTATTCGCTTCCTATGATCCCCGGGAACAAGCCAATAATAGAGAAGATGTGTTTTAATAGCGAAATATTTTTCTCGCAATTTTTTAACATGATTCAAGAACTCGGGGAAATTCTAAATTGTCAAAGAAGAAAAATTGCACTTTACTGACATCTGCAGAAAAGATATGCATGTGGCGGGAGCTGTATACCTTAGTAAAAATAAGAGGTCAGAGTTTTAATTTTCTAAGTAGAAGAGATAAATTCACTCTAGGAATATTTTTTTGAAGAAAATGTGTAATTAATAAAGCACTTTTACCGATAAGATTTAAAAAGCGCACTCGTGATTCCATCACGATTTTTTGTCGATTCCGTCACGGACTAGATTTAACCCCTGGGATGATCCAGTCGCGTTTTTCTCACGATGAAAAAAATCTTATCATCCTTGGGTACTGTATGTTAGTAAGAGATGTCATATAAGAATAGTCAGATTGAAACAGAGCAGCAAAAAAATAGACAAGCAACACTAGTCAAGAGTCATGTCCGTTCAGGTGATTCCGTCACGAACATTTCGAAGCATGATTTACTGAAAATGCTGGATCATCTGTAGATTTTTCATGGATCCGTAAACAGATGTCATATAGAATAGCAAACTAAACTTGAAACTACATGGGTATGACCACGGAACTTCCGAGTACATGACTTTGAATAAAGAAAAAGTCTTCCCAACGGTGATTCCGTCACGGTGGAATTCATGATCTGTGAATCCGATCAACAACCTAGCCGGACAATCTGTCAAAAATTATCCGTCGTCTGGGTAAGGTTGAAGGGTCATCGGAAGCTCGAACTGTGATATAGGCAAAAACTGTTGTTGTTGTAGTCTAGAAAAATAACTGGCATGCACTCTATGGAGAAGGGCCTCGTGAGGCACAAAGTGCAATTTTTTGTTGTTGTTTATCTGCAAATCCGCTCAACTTGATGGGTATCTTTCACTTGTTGTCACAGTTGCCTGGCCTGTGTGATATTGGGTGGTCGAAGTCTACGTATAGTTTTTTTCAATAAATTATGGAAATTAATATAAACATATATACAGATATTTTTTTAAATAGATTTTTTTATAAGTGTATTTCTCTTTCATCTTTGGCTCAATTAAAGTCATTCTCTAAAATGTGAAGCCGAGTTAATACAGTTTTTAATTATCTACCAAACCCTGTCCTCTATGACATAGAATAAAAGAGAAGTTGGGAATAGAACCGCTCAACACAGTCATTTCTAAACATCAAGTTGTACATAAGTATTTTTACTTACTCTGTACAAGCTGAGGGCATTTTTGTGGCTTTTGAAAATTTTGAGATTTTTACGAGTCTGTCCATATTTAACTAAGCGACGTCCAAGCGAGCTAATGTACGCGCGTTATATTCATATCAAGTATGGTGTGGCTTGTGTTCAATGAGGCTTGGAATGTTTATACAATTAATTTTCTTCTCACTGTTACACAATAAATATTTGCTGCGTGGAATCCAGTCATTTGTTCCATAGGAGCAATATTCTCATCAGCCATCACCATTCAATGTGAATGTGATACATGTACAAGTCCATGGTCATTGATACAGTAAGGTGAAGGCGAAGGTGACCTGTAACACCAGTATACAAAATTATACCGAGCGCATTGAATCCTCATCATATGATGTTGAGACAGATCAGAACGAAGTGTCGGTAAAATCAGGTGTGTTTTGAAGAGCATTCTCTCATCAATGATGATGCTATACTGTACACATACAAAATATGAAGTGTTGCTGTGTTGGGCCTATAGCACAAAATCACAAGCAAGTTGGTACAACTAGGCACACAGGGTCTCATTTCTGTCGCTAACGTGTTGATTTGGGTGAGGGGATCCTCTCATGGGGAGGTGTGGGTGGGATGGGGCCTAATGTCTCAAGCACTTTTCCAGGTTTTCCATCAATATACTCTATTCCATACCCCAATATTTCAAGCACGTCAAATCAAACAAAAATTATTTGCTGGGAATGTGACTTTCACATCCCTGTCTGGACATGCTAGTGAGGAACCCTCAATCCCAGATTAATTACCATTGATGAAGCTAACGTCCAACAAATGCAAAATTGAGCTTGGCATCCGGCCGTATGTTATTCAGTGATGTATTACGCTACGGACCCTGTTGCCTCGACGGAGGTCTTTGCGCTCATCCAGCGCTTGTTTGTCTTATTTTTCTTTAGTTCAACAGAATATGGAATGGTAAAACTCCGTATTCTATTTTTTAGAAGCTCAAAAAAACTCTGGTCACTTACATTAAGTGATACGTTAGCAGCATTGTTCCTGTCTCCGGCGACATAGCATTGATCCACGGTTTCACTTATTGTTTCCCTCACTCGTTTAACATATTCTACGTCCTGTAACACCGAAACATTAAATTTCCAAAAACCCCACCCTCGTTCAGACAATTTAAAACAGCATTTCAGTGTTATAAAAGAATGATCTGATTTATATGCAATTCCTATGTAGGGAGTTGCCCGTAGAGCAAAAATATCGTCGGATATTAAGAAATAATCTAACCGGCCTTGTTTGATTCCCGTATGTGTCCTTTTACGCCAAATAAATCTTCTTCGCTTCGGATTTTCGATTCTCCAAATATCGTTGAGCCCGAGTTCATGTTTGTAATCAAGCACTTTGAGTCTCGCATTGGGATTATTTTGAGCTTTATAATTATCTGTATCGAGATTGAAATCTTGTACGACGTTCCAGTCGCCACAACAGATCAGTGTCCTATTATCTAACTCAGATATATCATTGAATATTGACGCACAGAAAGCAGGGTTATCAGTATTTGGCCCATAAAGGTTTGCTAGAGTTAACCTGATATCATCGATTATGATGTCTACTAGTACATATCTGCCATCCTTATCTCTTTTAACTCTTTTTACTTCACAATCAGTGTCGATTTTGATAAAGATCGCAACACCAGCACTGCATGTTTTTCCATGGCTGTAAAAGGGGAGATAATTCTTGCCTATTTCGTCTTTCCATAGCATTTCCGTTTCCGCTGAGCTATGGGTCTCCTGTAGACAAATAAATGAACACTTTTTCTTCTTTAACCAACTGAACATGTCTCTACGTTTGTGTTTGTCAGAATGAAGTCCTCTGACGTTCATGCTTAGAAACGTAACATCACTGAACTGAGTTCTACATTTTGTGATTCCTTTCTACATGATATGGAGTGTAGTATGGTGGTGGACTCTTGGATAATTTTAACTTTGATGCATGGTTATGTGAATTTTATGATAGCTTCCCTGCAATGTACATATAAAAACTAAAATGCATTTAACAAAAAAAGACGTAACTCTGCCTCCTGATTGCATTGTGTTCAACGCAGGACATTGGCTGATGAATAAAAATATATACATATATCAAAAAAAAAAAAAAAAAAAATCGAAATAAACTCGCACATGGGCACAGACGTTTCTGAACGGATGTAAGTTTATAACCTACAGTCAATCCCTCATACTCATATACCTCTGTTGTGCCTATTTACCCTGCCCGAAAACCAGACTAGGGACATTTTTTTCCATACAGCAGACCAATCGACATGACACTTTAATCTCGATATCCACAGGTATGTTTTTCTCAAAGTCGAAAACCTGAGTCTGGTCATCTATTGTTATTTAGATATATGATTTGAAACTATAGTAAACAATAGGATTAGCCAGTTTAGCCTGAAACTATATCAATGTTGGACACAGTTTTGCTTCGTTGTTCTATTTATGCTTGGACATATTACTCACAGTATTTGATGTTTGGACGTTTAATAAAGGGTTTACGGTCAGTAGTCTTCCAGGTAGTTGAACTGAGAATGGCTGGCGCGTCCATGGACATTCTGGGGAGATCTTCCACCACGCCAATAACCGCGACCTCTTCCCCGCCCGTCTTGATGTCCCGGCGGTCGGAAGCCTCCCATGTTCCCAGGAGTACCTGCAAGTGGTGCAAGCTCATCTGATGACGTCACTCGATGGATTCTGTCGTCATCTGTTTTGATGAAGATTTTGCCATTCGATGACCAGGCGCTCACAACGTTAGATTCCTCCTTGGGTAGGTGTACGCCCTCCATCAACAGGCCCTGGTTCGCGGGTGAGAGATCTTCCCTGATCACATATTTTGTGCCCTTGAGTTTGGTTCGATTCGCGATGGCTGCTATCTTGTATTTCCGTCTGACGAATTTGACAAGTATTGGCCTACTGGTGTTGGATGAGGACGTTCTACCTGAGCGGTGTGCCATGTCGATGTCCCGGGTTTCTATATGCATGCCTAGTTTTGTGTTAAGGAGATCAGCTGCTTTCTCAGCGCACATTTCCCAAGTTTCATCTTTACCGTGTCTTTCTGATAACTCTGTCCACCATGACTTTCGGGTACTTATTATGATTGTCGCAGACTGTCTTCAGATGACTGTTCTATGCCAACATCGACGTAGTATTCACCTTCAGCAAATCCTTAAAACCATCGTCACGATAGAGGACAACTGGATCGAGATCCCACACCGCGACCGCTAATCTTTTCATTTATCCGTACATAGATTTTTGCCTTGAACTGGTATTTATTCATGTGATCATCCCTTGATTATATGTGTTCCCCACATACTTTATTATTATCACTAGTCACCATTATCCGCGCAACTGTAGGAGATTAATTCTATATTCACCTATTGTCTATACCCTGTTCAGAGGATTGTTTATAGCGCCGAATTTTCCAGTAATTTTATAATTTCTAAGTGTGGCCAATCTTTAATACTTCAGCTTCACGTAGATGTACTGCAGCTGGTATTAGGCCTGAAACCTGAAGACGTAGCTCTCCCCCTTACATTCATGACCATAAAATCCCATTTCTATCCCTTGATGCAGTGCAGGCCCCCAAATTCCATGACAATTAAATCGCTGGTGGGGATCGTTAAAACAATTCAGTTAGCCTGTCACCTCTCTCATGCAACGTGACATCAACTTAATTGCCAGTGCGAGGTCCGTGGGGTAGGCATACCATTCCATCCACTTCTCCAGACTATATATAGTATACCCGTGTGTGGAATGAGTAATGAATGAAATTTTAATCAAATCCTTACAATTGCAACCGTTTATCCTCCCCGAATGATTCAAATATTGAATACTTGAAAAACGGCTGCAATTGTAAGGATTTGATGAAAATTTCATTCATTACTCATTCCACATGCACACGGGTATACTGGTCTGGAGAAGTGGAGGGAATGGTCTGGCTACCGGTCCCTGGACTGGCACTGTCTGAAGAACAAGGAGAGTAACTGAGGTGATCGGAGGTGACGGACGTGCTCTTCAGGCTGTGCTAAATTTATTTACATATATTGGATGTTGAAGCAACGAATCCAGGTAAATTAGTGGCTGTATACTCGCGAAGGAATGCCGATCACGCAGAATTGTCTTTTGGTGAAACTTATGAACTGTGTCCCGAAATATTTTGAGATGTGAACACAGGATTCGTGTGTCCGTATTACGGCTATAACCGAGGCAGCCATAACCCTGTATAACATTTACCTGGCCTTAAACACGACAGCCGCTAATCAAGAGACAATAGACCTCTGTGTTCATTGTCTCGCGCGCAGCTGACTATTGTTTCACATTGCCCTGTTCACCATGCTAGTTATAGTGAAAACAAATGGGTCGAAGTAAAGGACAGAAACGAAAAGTGAAGGCTGAACAAGCATGTGTAAGAAATAAACTACCGGCACAGGAACCTGAATATAGTCCCCATACTGACGTCTTTCAAACTGTATGCAATAAACAGCGAACATATTTGGACCTGAACTCGGGAACTGCAATCACCTCACTTGAAATGTCACAAGTCGGTAGTTACGTTGTACCAATGGCATTCACACCACATAGTTAACAATATGGTCAAATGCCAATGTTTCAAATCGCAACTCCACCAAATATCGCTGGAGCCAATGCTAGTACGGCGTTGCAGAGTCCACCTGTCTCAACTCCGACCGGGAGCGTGATAGCATTGCCGGCATCACAGTTTCACGATCTCTTATCACGACTCTCTCAACATCAAAACAGCGCTATAGAAAATGGATAAAATCGACAAACTGGACGACGTTGAAAAAAACGATGACCGTTATGAATGCAACTGTGCACAAAATCAATGAACGTGTGACCAAAACGGAAGAAAACGGAAGAAGGTATGGAGTGAGGCGTGAATCATATAAGCGGCAAGTACGATGAGATTCTCGTAGAACTCCAGGAACTAACACGAGAACCGAAAGAAGTCAAATCTGAACTGATTAAGATCAAAGGAACTGTGAACGAAACCAAACAAGAAATGAGAGAACTAATGGAACAAAACGCGGCCCTCAGGGAGGAACTTTTGGACCTAAAATGTCGCAGAATGCGCGAAAATCTCGTGTTCATGGGTATACCTGAACAGAACCCCGAAAATGCCGAGGATGTCATCAAACCGTTCATCCATGACAAACTTGGGATCGAAAAATAAATACAGTTTGAACGCGTACATCGCTTTGGAAGTGGAAGAAGAGGACCACGTCCTATCGTTGCCAGGTTCTCCTTCTACAAGGATAGAGAGATGGCCAAGTACTCCAGGCCCAAACTTCGAGATACAGATTTCCGAATGACCGAGCAATTCCCCCCGGAGATTGCCGAAAAAGAAAGCCACTGTATCCCCTACAGGGAAAAGCCAAAGCCGAAGGCAAACAAGCCCGCTTGGTTCTGGACAGACTGTATGTTGAAGGTAAGAGGATCTACCAAACAGAATAGTTCGATGGACCGCCGCCCAGAAGATACGGACCAGACTATGATGCATAGGGGTATCATTCTGGTGTTAATGACGATATTAAGCACGAGCTTCCGGTACATTTTATACCGTGCACTATATCACTACAAATCTGTAATTTAAATGTATGTGGCCTTAAAAGAAGACTGTTATCCCGAATTTACAGACTTTATTACAAAATATGACATTATATGCTGTTCAGAAACAAAAAATGGATAAGTTTGACCAATTAGACAAAATACAAGGTTATACCTATTTTCCAGCAAACCGTGAGCAAAACGCCAAAAAGAAGTATATATATACCACCAGAAAACTCAAAATATACAAACCCTAGATTACTGGAAGACTTTGAAAACGAAATACCGTACTTGAGAAATGCTGTAAACATGAATATTTGTATCTAGTTGGTGATTTCAACAGCAGAACAGCAGAGGAAACTGACTTTACTATTATTGATGATTTTATTCTAGAACATTTTGAACTCGATTTCCAGGTATCTGAATCTCTTAATGATTATAACAAACTAACTACAGCTGGATTATCTCGATGAATAGAACAAATCAAGATAGCAAACTAAACAAGTATGGGAAAAATTTATTGAATCTGTGTAAGAACAACAGCATAATAATATTGAATGGCAGAACTGGAAAAAATAGTGGAATCAGAAAACTGACGTTTAATAATGCCTCAACAATAACCCAACTTCTTTATGTCTTATTGATGATTTTGAAGTTTTAAACTTCGATCCCCTATTTTCTGACCTTCATTGTCCTTTATTGTTGACATTGAAAATCAGAAATTTGAATGTTATCAACTGCATGGTCGAGACCATTAAATGCTTATCATTAAGCAATTGCTTTTTTTCTAACCGATTTGCTGTGCCCATTCACCCTCAGACTTAGACTTTGGGTGACCACACTTCTTTCATGAAAATAAATAAATACATTTTGTACGAGAACAACTAAGGTCAAAGTTCGAATTTACAGAATATGAATGGACCTGAACTCTGATCACGTAATATACCTCTTTCGATCACGTGATAAATTGTGCATTCATTCATCTGCATGACAGGTGATCACTTACCCGAAAATCTAGCATCGATTATGTAACACGAAACTAAATAATTGTCAACGCAAGGTACATGCGCCGTACGGCGTGACGTCCTATATGCAAGCCGATACACCAAATTAAAGCTTCAACTTCAACTTTATTTACACCCTGGTCACATTCGTGACATATTACACATATAAGGTACAAAGATTACATGTTGTTACATTGGTTATCAGGGATCTTTCAAATGATAATAATAATAATAGTAATGATAGAGTTACTTAATTATATATATATATATATATCCGTGAAATAAATAGTTCAATGAATAAATCATGGAAAAAGAAGATATATAGAATTAAGTAATATGCGTAACAAAAAAGTAATAATAATAAAAGAATAATAAAAAAGAAAAAAGTAACAAATGCAAAAAAGTAACAATAGTATTAAATTTTATATATATATGTATATCGGAGATGATAATAAGAAGTACTGTACGTTATCGTTATATAACAGATACATAATATATTTTAATTATTCACATATTATTTAGATAACATACGAAGGAGCATATGGTTATAATTTGATACAATCTATATACATAGATGTACAGAAATTTAAAAATATACACAGTTGGTGTGGTTTTCAAAAGTAATATAAGTGAGTATTACTTACACAGATATTCAGTAATTTGACGTATATATTCTTTCGGATTGGCTATATGATTGTGATTTTGGGTTACAATATCAAACATTGAAAAGTATTTGTATTGGAATTTATGATAGAAACACTCGATATATACATATTTGTGTTGAAAGGTGGACATACACGTGGTTGTAATCATTAATAACTATACATATTTTGTTATGAAATCCTGGAGCATAAAGGAATGTATTTGGTAATAAATTGATAAATACATAGATTTACATAGGAAGATACATATACATATATACGTACAGACACACGTACGTATACAAATATATTAACGGTGTCAAACCTGTTTTATAGCCAATATTATTGAGGACGTAATATATACATAGTTGTTAAAAAATGTAAGCATATGCATATTTCCTTGGATTGGGCGTATAATTGGGCACGTGGATACAAAATAAGACAGATGATTAGTAATAGTAGAATATATTGTCAATTATTTGTGGATTAAGTGTGTTCATATCCAGTCGTGGCTGTATTTTATCATTGTATAAGAGTATCAAGGCTTAGGGGACATCTTCATGATCTGTATAAAAAAGACTTAATGATTTCAGCGTATTGTAGTTATTACTACTGAAAAGTATTCGGTATTTGTAATCATTGAATTGATTAAGATATATTTTTGGGGTATATATTTTTGTCTTGTTATATCAAAGAAAGAGCATTGGAAGATATAATGATATAATGATACTCATTGCCTATGCTTGTACTGTTGCATAATGGGCATATTCTATTTTCGGGCTCTGTATTTACCTATCTGCCTGTCTCGATGGGGAGCCGGTGGTTACATATAGACAGGTCCCAGCCAAGAAAAAACTAACATTTTTTCCGGTCAAAGTTTTCTCAGCGGTTCCGTCATCTTTGACTTATGCCCTTTCAATTTAGCTGAGGGGCCACCCTGGATTTGGCCTCAAATCCAATATGGTGGCCAAAATCCAAAATGGCCGCCAATACTCATGAAAGCTCACAATTTCCTGCTCGAAAATCAATTTTTTAACCACAAACTAGGTTTTTTTTCTCGCCCTACATAGGGTATGAATAATTAGTTAATTTTGGAATGATTTGTAATTGGTCAGAAAATTCAATATGGCCGCCAAAATAAAAAATGGCGGCCAATGTCCATTGAATCACACATTTTCCTGCCCTAATATGTAGAGATGGACCATCCTAGGTCCGAATGCGTCCTGTGGGGTGTCATCTTGTAGCTCTCGGGGTGTAGACCCCGATTTGAGGGATATCCATGTCATCTGTGACGTCATCGGTGACGTCATCAGTACGAGTAGTAGCGAAAGCGGGCATTTTGGGGGTGCGTGGGGATGTGTTTGGGGTAAAGATGGACCATCCTTGGTCCGAATGTGTCGTGTGGGGTGTCATGTTGTAGCTCTCAGAGTGTAGACCACGATTTGAGGTTTTTCCATGTCATCTGTGACGTCATCGATGACGTCATCAGTACGAGTAGTAGCGAAAGCGGGAGTTTCGGAGGTGCAATGGAGTGCGTTTGGAGAAGATGACGGCCTTTTTCCCCATCCAGCTGTGTGCGCGCGTGTGTGTGTGTGAGTGAGTGAGTGAGTGTGAGTGAGTGGGTGAGTGAGTGAGCGAGTGAGGCGTGCACAACGCCCTTGAGCCGTCCCCAACTCCCGTCTTAACGCATGGACGCACTAACAACGGTGAGTGAGTGCGTGAGTGAGTGGGAATCGACTGGACTAATGTATCGTCCGTTTTCATCATTTTGCGCATGCGCAGTCTGGCCGTAGTATAGAAAGCAGGCATTTTGGGGATTCGTGGAGGTTTGTTGAGTAGTTGAGGGACCATCCCTGGTCAAATGGACCGTTTGAGATATCACTGTGAAGCTCTCGTGGGTCAGACAGGCTTGTTTTCATTGGAAGTCGCACCAATCTGCGCATGCGCAGTTGGGGTGTAGTAAGTAAAGTGGTCATTTTGGGGGGTGCGCGGGGTCTGTTGAGTGATGAGGGACCATTCTTGGTGCGAATGCCTCGTGTGAGGTGTCAAAGTGAAGATTTCGTGATGTAGACCATGACTTGAGTGGTGTCCCTGTCATCTGTGACGTCATCAGTAGGAGTAGTAGGCAAAGTGGGAATTTTGGGGGTGTGAAGTAAGGTGTTTGGGGTAGAGAGGGACCATGGTTGGTCCAAATGGTCCGGTTGGGGTCTGAACATGGGCAGTGGGGGTGTAGTAAGTAAAGTGGTCATTCTGGAGGAGCGTGGGGATGTGTTTAAGCGATTTAGGGACCATTCTTGCTTCGAATGCGTCGAGTGAGGTGTCAAAGCAAAGCTTTCAAGGTGTGGACCAGGACTTGAGGGATATGCAGGTCATCTGTGACGTCATTGCCAATGTCCTCAGTAGGAGTTGTAGCCAAAGTGGATATTATTGGGGTGTGAAGAAAGGTGTTTAGGGTAGAAATGGACCATCCGTGGTCCGAATGCGTCGTGTGAGGTGTCATCTTTTAGCCATACCCACCAACGACAAGCTCAATGCTTCAACGCCCTGGTGAATTAGCCCTGAAGCCCCGCGCGCCTATACGTAGCCCTACAGGTGTAGTCCGTGATAAGTACTATTCTGATTGGTTAGTCCAAAAGTAGAGCAACAACAACAACAGCATCAAAAATTACAGGTCAATTATTTTATTATCCCCTCCATCCCAGCACATCCACGCCAAGGGAACCGCTATGGGTGTGTTTACAATTCACTTATGCTATTGTCCGTGTATTCAGAAGTTCATTGTTCTGATCGGACTACACCCATCGAGCTACGTATAGGCGCGCAGGTTATCAGGGCTAATTCACCAAAGCGTTGAAGCATTGAGCTTGTCGTTGGTGGGTGTTGCTACAAGATGACATCTCACACGATGCATTCGGACCACGGATAGTCCATTTCTACCCCAAACACCTTCCTTCGCACCCCAAAAAATATCCATTTTGGCTACAACGCCTACTGAGAATGTCAGCAATGACCCGCATACCCCTCAAGTCATGGTCCGCACCATGAAAGCTTTGCTTTGACACCTCACACGACGCATTCGGACCAAGAATGGTCCCTCAATCGCTCAAGCACATCCCCACGCACCTCCAGAATGACCACTTTACTTACTATACCACACCTGCGCATGTTCAGATTGGCGCGACTTTCAATAAAAAACATGCCAGTCTGACTCTATCCAACGAAAGCTTCACTAGGACACCCCAACCGGGCCATTTGGACCAAACATGGCCCCTCTCTACCTCAAACACATTACTGCACACTCCCAAAATTCCCACTTTCGCTACTACTTCTACTGATGACGTCACAGATGTCAGGGACACCCCTCAAGTCATGATCTACACCACGAAAGCTTCACTTTGACACCTCACACGAGGCATTCGGACTAAGAATGGCCCCTCATCACTCAACAGACCCCCACGCACCTCCCAAAAATGACCATTTTACTTACTACACCCCAACTGCGCATGCGCAGATTGGCGCGACTTCCAATGAAAACAAGCCAGTCTGACCCACGAGAACTTCACACTGATACCCCACACGTTCCATTTGGCCAGGGATGGTCCCTCAATCACTCAACAAACGAATCCCCAAAATCCCTGTTTTCCATACTACGTCCAGACTGTGCATACGCAAAATGATGAAAACGGACGATACATTAGTCCAGTCGGATCCCACTCACTCACTCACTCACTCACTCGCCGTCGTTAGTGCGTCCATGCGTTAAGACGAGCGTTGGGGACGCCTCAAGGGCGTTGTGCACGCCTCACTCACTCACTCACTCACACTCACTCACTCACACACACGCGCGCATACACTCACACTCACAGGTAACTCTACCAGGTAGCTGGATGGAAAAAAGGCCGCCATCTACTCCAAACGCACCCCATTGCACCTCCGAAATTCCCGCTTTCGATACTACTCGTACTTATGACGTCACAGATGACATTGAAAAACCTCAAGTCGTGTTCTACACCCCGAGAGCTACAACATGACACCCCACATGACACATTCGGACCAAGGATGGTCCATCTTTCTCCCAAACACACCCCACGCACCCCCAAAATACCCGCTTTCGCTACTACTCGTACTGATAACGTCACAGATGACATGGAAAAACCTCAAGTCGTGTTCTACACCCCGAGAGCTACAACATGACACCCCGCACGACACATTCGGACCAAGGATGGTCCATCTTTACCCGAAACACACCCCACGCACCCCCAAAATACCCGCTTTCGCTACTACTCGTACTGATGACGTCACCGATGACGTCACAGATGGCATGGGTATCCCTCAAATCGGGGTCTACACCCCGAGAGCTACAAGATGAAACCCCACAGAACGCATTCGGACCATGATGGTCCATCTCTACATATTAGGGCAGGAAAATGTGTGATTCAATGGACATTGGCCGCCATTTTTTATTTTGGCGGCCATATTGAATTTTCTGACCAATTACAAATCATTCCAAAATTAACTAATTATTCATACCCTACGTAAGGCTAGAAAAAACCTAGTTTGTGGTTAGAAAATTGATTTTCGAGCAGGAAATTGTGAGCTTTTATGAGTATTAGCGGCCATTTTGGATTTTGGCCACCATATTGGATTTGAGGCCAAATCCAGGGTGGCCCCTCAGCTAAATTGAAAGGGCATAAGTCAAGGATGACGGAAAACTTTGACCGGAAAAAATGTTAGTTTTTTCTTGGCTGGGACCTGTCTAATAGTCTAAATTTTGCTGATGTTGAGTGAAGTTTTGGTGGAAGAATAGTGAGATATGGTTCCAGATAAATTAGATTTTTATACAGTATGTAATTGCGACTTTTAGACGATTCAGAAATTTTGGAATGCCAGATTTGTTCGTATTGATCTGTTTGTCTTATTGTAATAAATTTGTTGAACCAGACCACATTTCCTGCACTCTGTTGAAGTCAGATATCGCTACATCCTAATTCATCCAGAGATTTTTTAACAAAGTCCATCCATTTGCATTTAATTGTATTTGTTCTGTAGACCTGGAATACACATCTATATACAATTGATGACAACTTATTTGAGTGAACGTCTGTAAGCCTTATCCAGAAATTAAGTAGTCTTCGCTGTATTGTTAATGTGAGTGGATATCTACCCAGATCACCATAAAGCATGAAGTGTGGAGTGCTTTTTCTGAGGTACAGGATATGTTTCAGCAAATCAGTGTGTAACTTTTCCAACATACTTGAATTTTCAAATCCCCAAATTTCACAGGCATACAATAAGATAGGGACAATTGTCTGATCAAATAGTAAGAGTTGACAATGTGCTTGTAAATCAATATTTCTTATTCGTTTATATAAGAGAAACATGGCTTTCTGGGCTTGCGATATAATATGTTTTCGTGCATTAGAATATGAACCGTTTCGACTAAAAATAATACCTAAATACTTGTAACTGTCAGTTACTTCAATTTTTTTGTTTTTCATAAAAAACTCTTTGTTACATTTTTTCAGCAAATGCATCTAATGCATGTTGGAATTCGGCCGGACTATCTGCGAGTATAACAGTGTCGTCTACGTGCAGTAATGACACATTGCAAACTGCAATTTGTAAAACATCTTGATTATCTTCTAAAGTAATACTGCATATTTTTTGTAAAAGATATTCTTCCATATCGTTGAGGAACAAGAAGAACAATATGGGTGATAAGTTTTCATCTTGCCTAACGCAATTTTTACAGATGAAGAGTGAAGAGATTTTATTATTGTGCTTTATACATGATTTGATATTGTCGTACATATTATAGATAATATTGAATATTTTACCCTTAACCCCATGTCTGAATAGTTTTCTCCATGATCCAACTCTTCAAACATTGTCGAAAGCTTTTCTGAAGTCGATAAATGCGCAATACAATTTCTTTTTCTTTGCCTTTAAACAATCTATTAAGGTGTTTAATATAAACATATTGTCAAGCGTGGAGTGCATGGCTGTGACAACTTTAATATTCAGTTCATAGACATCGTCTAACCATCTATCAAAGATTTCCCCTTTTGGATTTGACAGAAAATCACGAGAGTAGAAACTATTCAGGACGCTAGAATTTGGGTCATTGTTTCTGAATGGTTTAAATGATAATGTCAAAAGGTTCGGCAATGTAACAAACCGCAATTCAAATATATCGAATAGAACCCAGCTATTTAATCCCATCAACGAAAACATCACAGCCATGGTTGGAGAAAGCATAATAGTGCGTTGATTGGCGATAAAATCACTTTGAATTTAGTCGGTTTAACTAACACAGCCAGCAGTATACATAGCTTGCATACAGTGTATGCTTTACCAATGAGAGCTTTAAATCTAATAGCTAGTGATATACAACGATCTTTATCTTCTTGAAATATAACACTCCCACAATCCCTAAAGTTTGTCAAGATGTAGCGTATTTTAGATTGTATCGTCCAGTCAACATAATCGAAACATCTAGAAACCTGCTTTTCTCTAAACTCAACTGCTTGGATAATGGACTAGGCATAATTAATTTACCACGACTCCTGAATGATTCAGAGGCGCGCAATGCTGTAACTGACTATGTTCAGTTCACAGCTATAACTTTCCAGAGACAATAATATCCTGCCATGCTGCGCGTGGGTTGGAAATCTGAGGGTTGAATATATGCCAACATATGGGTAAGGTAACCTACTGATTAGACATACGATTGACAGTGGCAATTTCTCATTGGTTATATACGTTCTGCCTGCATGGGGTAGAATATAAGTTGTATTCTGCCCCAGCCTCTTCAGAATAAAGCTATGTATACATTGGTCTGGCATCTTGAATTAAATGGTTTATCATTGATAGGGTATAACAGAAGGATAAAATGGCATTATGTTCCAGGGTTATCATGACATTAAGGCAGTATACCATTTCGCAATCGAGTCACGGAGTCAGATGAAGGCATTATTAAAGGAGAGATAGGAGAGGTTCTCGTTCACCCTTATCCCGCACCTCTTCCAGTTGTCTGTCGTCGTATTCGTCTGAGTCGTCGACAAATGAGTGTTTCTGCACTCGAGCAGGACCAAGAGCCGAAATCAGTCTCTCCCAGAAATGTCTTTGTTCAGCGGGACATTCAGACCAGACCAGGAACACACTGGTATTCCACAGATTAAGTAACGTCTTGGGCATGGCGCTGACAGGGACATCTTGTAATATTACGGGTATAATCACATCCTGTCTCCCTTCCTGGATCATCTTCATCCGGGCCATTTGGATTTCAAAGCGACACCACGCGGATCTTACAAAGGCCGGCGTTATCACGAGAATAGTCTTGAAACTGTTGTTGATGGCGTTGACGACATTCTCTTCTATAGCAACGCCAGGAAGAAAATCGCGATCATAAATACAAAGTTTGTAGTCGAACTGGATTTGTTTTGCCTCCAGTGTGGTTTGCAGGGTATGAAGTACCCATTCGTAATCCTCATGACAGTATGCTATCAGAGCGTCGTATTTGTGCCGCTGTTCCGCGGTTTCGCCACGGGTTTCTTACAGAGTGTAATGCACCAGTAGGTTATAGGGACTCGGTATCGGTAACCAATAGCTGCCCCCACTAAAGTCACGAGCAGTACCGAAGCTCCGAGAGCACCAAATACAATCCAGAATGAGCTAATACATTGTATTCTTGAGACATTCAATGTCGGGCGAAGATTCACAGTTGTCACCACCGATCCGTTATTCAAAACACAGCTGTAGTTTCTATCGTTGTCAAACTGTACATTAGAGGTCCAAAGCCATTCCACGAAATCAAACGTATTGCAATTACAGGAGAAGGGATTTCCATCGAGAAGTAAGACAAACTTTCCTTGCCTTTCCACCAGCGTATCAAGTAGTTTTCTGTCACGTGGCGGAATGCTCGTAAAGGCGTTAAAGCGAATGTCCAGGCGTTCTAGTTTATTTAACGTAGGTATAGATTTGGGTATTTCTGAGAGTTTGTTATACCCTAACTCCAGTGTTACCAACTGTTTATTTTCCATCAACAATCCTTCCGGTATATTCGTGATACCACTATTTGCCAGATCAAGATGTTTCAATCGAACCAGACTACGAAACAACAGATTGGCTGTCTCCGCTTGAAAGAGAATCGCCAGGTTTGTGTCTCGTGCCACTAACGTTGTCAGATTTGGGAAGTCACCAAGAGTCAAGGGGCTTAAATCCTTAGAATAGTCATTACCTGAGATATTCATAATCTGTACACTTCCAAAGCCATAATATCTAGCTCCAAGACATTCGTGTGCTCCTGTGTAAGACATATCAATTGTATGTAGATTACATTGGCCTGAGAGGAACACCCGATACTTTCTGTGACAACTGAGATGAATATGACTGAAGTTCATGAATTCCAGATGAGGGGGACAATACACATACTTGTCGAACTCGTGCACTTTCCCAGAAACCGCATTAGCGTGGGAAACAGCGCTGGAAACCGGTAATATTCCAAGACTCCCATAGGTTGGTTCTTTTGTTTCTTTCAGCAGATTGCCAGCGATATCGGCGTGTCTAAGGTTCCAAAAACGAAACAATTCGAAGTACAGGAATAACAAGTCCACGCGGCGAAGGTAATAATTCGTGAAATAAAATTGTTCTAAACAATCGTGGTGGCTAAAAGTTGCGAGAGCACCTATGTCAAAACGAATGACCATGTTATCCCTGAGATCAAGCGATTTAACACAAATGTCTTTAAGATAGTGGAACTTGTCCTTTGTTAAAGTTAGATCTGATAGAGGGACATATCCATTGTTCAACTTCGAAAAGACTATCGACGTCAGATTTTTGCCAGCAAGTCCCGCTAGTGATTTCATAGCAGCAGTTAGACCAAGTTTAGAATTTCCCCTGATATTCAAGTTCTTCAGGTGGTGAAAATGGACAAAGGTGATTGGTTCTATTTTCAATATGCGACAGCTCTCTAAATTTAGTGTAGTAATAGTTATATTTTCAAAAACTTGGAATGTGTCGTTGAAGAGTTCATAGATGGCACAGAAGTGGCCATCGGCGGACAGTGTATTAAGTCGATGGAGCTTGGAGAATCCAGACCCAAATTTGACATCCATGTACATGTCCATGAACAGTTCTTCCAAAGAACCCAGGGCTGACAATGCGAGATCCGGATAGGTGATTTCTGAGGGGCTTGGTTCGATGCCTTGACCAATGTGTATACCTTTTAAGTTTAACAATGGAGAGAAAACCTCACTGGGATAGTCGACATAGGACAGACGGTTAAAGTTGAGAACAAGACAAGTTAAGTTGAAGAGTCCGCTGAAAGCTTCCTGCCCCAGGTGCCTGATAGGGTTGTGCGACAGGTCCAGTGTCAAGAGATCTGGAAGATGGACAAAGTCATAATCGGCTATCGATGACAAAAAATTGTCGGACAAATCCAGGGATTGACAGTTGTTTGGAATATCCAGTCCACTCAATGTCTTGATGTCTTGTTTGCGGTAGTCACAATTTGTTGTAGGCATTCCAAGCCGAGGACAATCACCGTCGCCCGTCACCTGCTTTCTTAGAAGCCCTAATATGTAGAACATTATAAGAAGTATCATACGCTGTCTATTAGGCCGCAATTTTTCAAAAGGATTCACAGGTTTTACGTATCGTTCTTGTAGCATCGTTATCACCTGCTTATACCCAGAACTTTTGGCATCCAGAAGAGTTAGATTGTGTAAAATCACCTGTTTCCGTCAACTGTTATCCGTATCTGGTTCAGCGAAGAGTCGCGAGTCATGGATAATTATTTCTGAACATAGAGGAGGATAACTGTCATTATAAATTAGTTATATCTTCACACAAGTACTCTTATATCCTTCTAATAAGTATGATAACTATCTATGAGACTGAATGCACGCATTATTTCCTGCTACATGCGCTCTATTGTTTCAAGGTAATTCAGTTCCTGTTCGGTGACAAAACAAAATGCAGTATTCTCGATAAGCGTAGCTATTCATTATTGCCCCGAGGTTTCAACGTGGTTAACATAAACTCAATTTCCTTGTATTTCGGCCTAATGTTAACATATCAGTGCAGTATCTTAAAATAATGGTTTAATCGTGTTCTTTCAGAAAATATATACATTGCATTGTATTGAAGATTGATGACTTAAAAGCGCCCATAACCATGAAGATCACCCTTGACACACACACACACACACATATTTATCCCAGTCAAATGCCAGAGTTCACGACCTGGTTGTATGTTAATTTTCTATTCATAATATTATAGTCAGAACATTTCACCGTTGGACATTGACGTGGTAAGACCTACCTGAGAAACCAATCTATCATTAAGGAATCAACTTATAATTGCGATATGTGCGTTGCTACTTTCCCTAAGGCTATGGTCACACTATATGCGATTTTGTGTACGTAGGCCAGTGGGATTGGAAAGTATTACATAAAAATGGGTAACAGGTCAGAATGAAAGAGTGGGCAAGTAGTAGGAAGAGGGCAAATTCCAGCCGAAAAAAGGAGCCTGAGGCGTTGCCATGGTGGCGATGACGTTACGATGATGTCACACCCGGTCACGTGACATCCGGGTCAAACGTCACTTCCGGGTCACTTCCAGTGACGTCATGTCCGGTCACGTGACGGCCCAACAAAAGTGATATCCCTCTGCATAAGACCCCATGCTATGGTGTAGGCCCATTCCGGCGCACCGGAACCTAATAGGAAACCCACGCATGGACATGGGCGGTATGGGGTGTGACCCCTTGTTTTCTTCATCTGAGCTGTAGAACACGATAGGAGGGGTCTCGAGGCCATGCGTTGAATTTTTTTGAAAAGTTACCGTGCGCATGCGCACTGGGCAAGTAGCGCTGGGGTAGACGTTTTGGCGTCGAGGTGGGCCCCTAGTGGTCCGATTGAGTCGTGTGAGGTGATTGAGTTGAGTCGTCTGTTGAGTCGTCCGTTTTCAACATTAAATTGTGGGATAAGGGCATTGGAAGGGACGTTTTGGGGTCGAGGTGGACCCAAAATGGTCCGAATGGGTCATGGGAGGTATCAGTGTGAGGGCCATCTGACTAGATTAGTATGGAATGGAATTCACGTGATGGCGCATGCGCAGACAAGGAATTTTGGGAAAAGGGCATTGGAATTGTGGTTTTGAGGTCGACATGGACACATAGTGGTCCGATTGGGCCGTGGGAGGTCTTATTTTAAGCTCTCGTGGAGAAGCATACGACTGGATGGGTGAGTCGTAGGAATATCCTCTATCTGCGCATGCGCAGACAGGAAATTGTGGGAAAAGGGCATCGGAACGAACGTTTTTCGGTCGTGGTGGGCCGGTAATGGGCGTACTGGGTCGTGTGATGTGTCATAGTGAAGCGCTGTTCCAGGTCGATCAAGCCATGGGTGTGTGCATGTTTTCACAGAAAAAGGAGTCATAGAAATGAGAATGTTATTGTTGTTGTTATTGTTGTTTTTGTTGAGATAGTGTAATCTCTCAATTTCGGGGAAGTAAAATTCAAGGGAAGTAATCCAGTTTAGTAGTACAGGAAGCGGAAACTATCAGGGTTAATTTTCGGGGAATTTTTAGGGAAAAGCCCTGTTCTATTTATAGATCACTCGAGAGTAGCAGAGAAAGGGGAGTTTCGAAGGTGCAACGGAGTGCGTTTGGAGGACATAATGGACTTGTTCGAACTGGCTACCTGGTAGCATTACCTGTGTGTGTGGTGCTGGTGGTGTTGGTGGTGTGGTGTGTGTATTTGAGGTGGTGTGTGTGGTGGTGGTGGTGGTGGTGTGGTGTGTGTTTGTGGTGGTGTTGGTAGTGGTGAGTGGTGGTGGTGATGTCTTTACATATAGGGATTAATACGTGTCCCTCCTCAGTGAGTGAGTGAGGCGTACCCAACGCCCGTGAGCTGTGTCCAATGCCCGTCTTAAAGCATGGACGCACTAACGCTGGAGAGTGAGTGAGTGAGTGAGTGAGTGAGTGAATGTGAGTGAGAGGGAGGGAGTGAGTGGTCATATAAGGTCGTGTGTATACCATTAGCCTCAGTCTGTGCTCAACCCTTGCGTCTTCATACCATAGTACAGATGAGAGAACAACAACAAGGATGACAGGTCAATTATTATATTCTCCCCTCCAGTACATCATACCCGCGCTGGGGGAGCCGCATTAGGTATGTTTACAATCCTCGTATACTCTTGTCCAATCAGAAGCCGTCCTTTGAGAAAATTTATTCTTCGTTCGGAGTAACCTAAGCGTCGTCGGGCAGTCCAGGATGCCGTTGAGGCAGCATGTCTTGAAACAGTTGTTTGCGCATTCTGATCGCATTTTCCAGGGCCTCGGTGAGTGGTAACCCCATATCTTCTTCCAAGTGACGCTTGGTCTTCATGATGGACCTGTGCGTAGAATCGCCTTTCATTTCAAGCGGCAGCAGGCTAAACTCTTCATAGATCGCCATGACTGTTTTCCAGATGTTCAGGCGCATTTGGATGTGCGCCTGTTGTAAGTCATCCTGTCCGGTGTCTTCCATTACCGCAGCATTAGTATTAATAGCTTCATGCACAATACGATCCCAAAAATTAGGTTCTTCCTCACTTCACTGGAACGTAGACTGACTATCTGAGGTCAAGCTCTCCATATCAGTAAATAGACTCTCAGCAGTTTCTGTTTCGATGTCATTATCTGCCTCCTCAGTGGGCTCCTCGGAGTCTTCAATCCCATGTATATTCTTCTCGTGTCGCATCATGTCGTAACGTCTGGTGAACGTGTGTTCGCACTCAGAGTATGTTTAACCCATGTTGGAAGTTGAACGTCGATTGTGCACGTTTTTGGAATACGCTTGCTTTTATTGACAGTAACGCCAGCCAACGTCCAGCTCAACGCCTCAACGACCTGGTGAAATAGCCGAGTAGCTCTGATATTTCTAGATATTACATGGAATTGGCACCAATTAATCGAAATACAGTGACGACCGACAACGCCCGTCGTTACGCCTTAACACCCGTCGTTACGACTTTGCGCCCATCGTTACGTATTAACGCTCTATCGCAACGCCTTAACACCTCATCTCAACGCCTTATCGCCTTATCTTAAAACCTTAACGCATTGTCAACCAACCAGTCACACCCACATATTTTGACCATTGGTTCCTGACCCTTGATGACAGTAACGTAATCACTGCACATCGCCGGAAGTGACGTCATCGCACGCACCTGTGGTGCACCCTGCATCCGAGCTTGGAGCCCTTGGAGCTCGGAGCTCGGAAGTGACGTCATCACACGCATGCGCACGCACCTGTGGTGCG
Source organism: Hanleya hanleyi (assembly GCA_036873755.1). Classification (NCBI taxonomy): domain Eukaryota; kingdom Metazoa; phylum Mollusca; class Polyplacophora; order Lepidopleurida; family Hanleyidae; genus Hanleya; species Hanleya hanleyi. The sequence goes on along the minus strand of JAVTVY010026492.1, from coordinate 76,809 downwards.
CCCTATTCCCTATAGTCCGTAGGGCATGTGGTACATCAGGGTGCGGGTGCACCACAGGTTCGTGCGCGTGCGTGCGATGATGTCACTTCCGGCAATGTCCAGTGATAAGGTCACTGTCATCAAGGGTCATGGGCCAATGGTCAAAATATGTGGATGTGATTGGGTGATCGACAATGCGTTAAGGCGTTAAGATAAGGCGTTAAGGCGTTGAGATTAGGCGTTGAGGCGTTGAGATAGGACGTTAAGGCGTAACGATGGGCGTTAAGGTGTAACGACGGGCGTTAAGGCATAACGACGGGCGTCACTGCATTTCGATGAAGTAGTGCTAATTCCATGGAATATCTAGAAAAATCAGAGCTGCTCGGCTATTTCACCAGGGCGTTGAGGTGTTATGCTGGGCGTTGGCGGGCGTTGCTGTCTATTAAAGCAAGCGTATTCCAGAAACGTGCACAGTCGACGTTCAACTGTCAACATGGGGTTATACATGCTCTGAGTGCGAACACACGTTCACCAGACGTTACGATATGATGCGACACCAGAAGAATATACATGGGATTAAAGACTCCGAGGATCCCGCTGAGGAGGCAGATAATGACATCGAAACAGAAACTGCTGAGAGTCTAATACTGATAAGGAGAGCTTGACCTCAGATAATCAGCCTACGTCCCAAGGAAGTGAGGAAGAACCTACATTTTGGGATTGTATTGTGCATGAAGCTATTAATACCCATACTGCTGTAATCGAAGACGCCGGGCAGGATAACTTACAACAGGTGTACATCCAAATGCACCTGAACATCAAGAAAACAGCCATAGCGATCTATCAAGAGTATAGCCTGCTGCCGCTTGAAATGAAAGACGACCCCACGCACGGGTTCATTATGAAGACCAAGCGTCACTTGGAAGAGGATATGGGGTTACCACCCACCGAGGCCTTGGAAAATGCGATCAGAATGCGCAAACAACTGTTTCATGACATGCTGCCTCAACGGTGTCCTGGACTGCCCGACGACACTTAAGTTACACCGAACGAAGATTCAACTTTCTCAAAGGAAGGCTTCTGATTGGACAAGAGCATACGAGAATTGTGAACATACCCAACGCGGCTACCAGAAAATTCCCCGACAAATAACCCTGACAGTTTCTGCTTCCTGTACTACTAAACTGGATAACTTCCCTTGGATTTTACTTCCCCGATATTGAGAGACTACACTCAACAACAACAACAACATTCTCATTTCTATGATCCAGTATGCCCATTACCGGCCCACTACGACCACAAAACTATCATTCCGATGCTCCTTTCCCGAAATTTCCTGTCTGTGCATGCGCAGATAGACGATATTCCCACGGCTCACCCATCCAGTCGGATGCTTCTCCACAAGAACTTCAAAATAAGACATCCCACGGGCCAATCGGACCACTATAGGTCTATCTCGACCTCAAAACATCGATTTCAATGCCCGTTTCCCACATTTCCCTGTTTGTGCATGCGCGCCATTACGTGACTTCCATTCCATACCCATCCAGTCGGATGGTCCTCCGCGAGAGCTTCACACTCATACCTTTCATGACCCATTCGGACAATTGTGGGTCCACCTCGACCCAAAACGCCCCTTCCAATGCTATTTGCCCACAATTCCCTGCCTGCGCATGCGCAGAATGTTGAAAACGGACGAATCAACAGTCCAGTTGGATGGACCCCCCGAGAGCTACACATTGGCACCTCATACGCCCCAATCGGACACCTATGGGTCCACCTCGACCCCAAAACGTCCATTCCAATACACCTTATCTACTACCCATGCGCAGAATAACGTCAGTTCCACCCCAAACCCATCCTGTTGAACGCTCCCCCACGAGTGCTTCACGCTGACACCCCACACGACCCAATCGGACCATTAGGGGTCCACCTCGACCCCAAAACGTCCACCCCCACTACTTGGCCAGTGCGCATACGCACGGTAACTTTTCAAAAAAATTCAACGCATGGTGAAGAAAACAAGGGCCCACACCCCATACCGCAAATGTCCATGCGTGGGTTTCCCATTAGGTTAAACATTGTCCACTGCGCCGGAAAATGCCTACACCATAGCATGAGGTCTTATGTAGGGGGAGATCACTCTTGTCGGCCCGTCACGTGACCCAAAATGACGTCACAGGATGTGACCCGGATGTCACGTGACCGGATGTGACATCATCGTGACGCATCAGCCTCATTTTTCGGCGGGAAGTTGGCCTCTTCCTATTGAATCCTTCTTGATCGATGAATCGGAAGAGGACAACGTGGAGAATGTCGGTTATGTCACGCGATACATCTTCTATGATCTTATTAGTACACATGATGATGGCGTTCACATGCGTGGCTTAAAAGTCTGCGAAAATTGTCTTTTGGAAGGCACGGACACATGCAAACATTGCAGTCAGTGGGAACAAGTGTTTTCAGGGCCCAACACTCAGACCCAATTCCACCAGTGGCAACGACGGGTTCACTTGCATTGCACACAATTTTAAAGGCTATGATTCCAACTTTCTTCTGAGTTACCTCTACGACAATGCCATATTTCCCAAAATAATTTTGAGGGACACAAAGGTGATGTTCATCAAGGTCTCGGCATGGGACATTAGATTAGTCGCCTCCTTCAATTTTCTTCCGATGACGCAAAGTAAAATACTGGGTACATTCGGAATAAATACATCATGCAAGGGCATTTTCTGCACCTGTACAATTATGTTGAAAACCAGGACGTCTGTCTATCCCATTTGCCAGACGTCGATTATTACTGTCTCAAAGGTATGAAACCCAAAGATTGAACCAACATTTACCAGTGGTATGACGCTCACCGAAATGATGCGTTCAATCTTCAACGCGAACTGTTAAAATTCTGCAGATCGGATGTTGACATCTCGAAGGATTACTGTTTGCAGTTTAGAGAAGTGTTCATGTCCATGTAGTCATCGAGAGAGTAAGACCCTGACATCGAATCGTTCAAGTCCTACATTCAAATCGCCTTCTCGTGTAACCTGATCTTCCAGACAAGATCGGCAACATTCCTCTACATGACTACCATCCAGAACAGAAGCAGTCCTTTGTGGCGTTTCACTGGAGATTAGAATCCAGCACGCTTTGGAGGACGTCAAGGTTGGTCCCTATCCCGTGGACGGGTAATACGTAGCTAAATAATACATAACCCTCCCGAGTATGAGGGCTATATATTAGTTAGCTAGGTAATACGAAACTCCTTCCGACTTCTATAGCTTGAAGGATATCTGCGGCACAGCTGCGTAAAATACTTCTCTGAGCTTTATCAAGAAATCATGGACAATAAATTGCACATGGAGAATCTCGGGTAAACTTACGTACAAAAATGGCAAAGCTACTGGCACAAGGACGTGCAAGGGTCCTGCGAACATCAAGACCTTTGTTGAACGCCCGGAAAACGTATCACCCCTGAAACCGAGAGATTCGTTTACGGCGGCCACACTGAAATCTTCAAGCTTTACAGACACCGAAACAGGAGAGCTTATCAAATGCATCGACTTCTCGTCCCTTTATCCATTCGTCAAACGCAATTTCAAATATCCGTTTGGCCATCCCACCATAGCACCGAGAATTGCGAGGATTTGAATAGTTACGAAGGATTAATTGAAAGCTAAATTCTTGCGTCGAAGCCTGCATGTCGGTCCTTCCTTGTAAAATGAATGGAAAGCTGCTGTCCCCCATGTAGAACCTGTGCCGAGAACAAAAAATAATCTCTACAAGGCTTTTGACCTGGGTCACAGACGAAGTGAATGAAGCGGTCACCAATGGTTATAGGATTGATTCTGAAGATTTACGAAGAGCAGCATTTTGACCAGACCACACAGTATGACCTTGACAAGAAAGAAGGCGGACTGTTTACGGATTACATCAACACCTTCTTGAAGATGAAATAAGAAGCTAGCGAACCTTCGGCTCGTACAACCGTCGTCTTGTCGACTTGTACCACGACCCATGCCCGCCACAATCTCTTATCATGTCCTGGAATCTCCCTCAGACCGACGTGTTCTGTACGCAGACACAGATACGGTGATCTACACGATGAAAGACCTAGAATTTATACCGAGGAATTACTCTGGACAAAATAAGAACACGGTTCATGTCATGGTTCGTGGTGTTATCCCATCCACGTTCACGGTCAGAGACAACCATAAAATTTGTGGAGATAAATACTCAACAAAAATTGTTGTGTTCGACAAACGCGTTATCGTTGAGGATTACGATACACTCCTCTGTGGATTCTGATATTTTATACAGAATATTAACGATTAATCTACATATATGTATATACAAATATTGATCGTATTCTCAGGCGGCATGATGCGGAGATGTTGGCTCGGTATCAGTCGTGTATATTTGATGGATTAATAAAGAACGAACATTGTTCGCTTATATTGAAGATTATAGAATTGAAGTACATTGTAAATGCAAATCGACTGCAAGTCCATATAAATGTAGACTATACATACCGTACAACCCATGATTGCTCTTAATATACTCAGAATGACTACAACATCGTCCTCTTATTAGCATAGTAATTGAAACAGTATATGACGTATATGAAAGTTGCAATATAAATATAAATATATTTACACTAAATAATCGTCTTATCCATGTGAACGTTATGAGAAGTAAAATCAGATTTCAGTTGTATATATTGTTTGGTGTTTGTGTCATGTTTGGGGTCAGATTTCAGTTGTATATATTGTTTGGTGTTTGTGTCATGTTTGGGGTCAGATTTCAGTTGTATATATTGTTTGGTGTTTGTGTCATGTTTGGGGTCAGATTTCAGTTGTATATATTGTTTGGTGTTTGTGTCATGTTTGGGGTCATATTTCAGTTGTATATATTGTTTGGTGTTTGTGTCATGTTTGGGGTCAGATTTCAGTTGTATATATTGTTTGGTGTTTGTGTCATGTTTGGGGTCAGATTTCAGTTGTATATATTGTTTGGTGTTTGTGTCATGTTTGGGGTCAGATTTCAGTTGTATATATTGTTTGGTGTTTGTGTCATGTTTGGGGTCAGATTTCAGTTGTATATATTGTTTGGTGTTTGTGTCATGTTTGGGGTCAGATTTCAGTTGTATATATTGTTTGGTGTTTGTGTCATGTTTGGGGTCAGATTTCAGTTGTATATATTGTTTGGTGTTTGTGTCATGTTTGGGGTCAGATTTCAGTTGTATATATTGTTTGGTGTTTGTGTCATGTTTGGGGTCAGATTTCAGTTGTATATATTGTTTGGTGTTTGTGTCATGTTTGAGGGTCAGATTTCAGTTGTATATATTGTTTGGTGTTTGTGTCATGTTTGGGGTCAGATTTCAGTTGTATATATTGTTTGGTGTTTGTGTCATGTTTGGGGTCAGATTTCAGTTGTATATATTGTTTGGTGTTTGTGTCATGTTTGGGGTCAGATTTCAGTTGTATATATTGTTTGGTGTTTGTGTCATGTTTGGGTCAGATTTCAGTTGTATATATTGTTTGGTGTTTGTGTCATGTTTGGGGTCAGATTTCAGTTGTATATATTGTTTGGTGTTTGTGTCATGTTTGGGGTCAGATTTCAGTTGTATATATTGTTTGGTGTTTGTGTCATGTTTGGGGTCAGATTTCAGTTGTATATATTGTTTGGTGTTTGTGTCATGTTTGGGGTCATATTTCAGTTGTATATATTGTTTGGTGTTTGTGTCATGTTTGGGGTCAGATTTCAGTTGTATATATTGTTTGGTGTTTGTGTCATGTTTGGGGTCAGATTTCAGTTGTATATATTGTTTGGTGTTTGTGTCATGTTTGGGGTCAGATTTCAGTTGTATATATTGTTTGGTGTTTGTGTCATGTTTGGGGTCAGATTTCAGTTGTATATATTGTTTGGTGTTTGTGTCCTGTTTGGGGTGTAGATCAATTCATCCGCGTTTGCCCTTTCTTTACGATGTTTAATGGAATAAAGGGTAATTTAATAGCTCCTCGTCAGGATAATGCCCGCGACGAATAAAAAGCGCGAACCGGCATGATTGGGAACTGTTGACAGCTTTTCTCTTTCAAGAGTTTAGTGCCGTTCATAACTGAAACATGGTGAAGGTATTTCGTGTATGGACTCGAAAATTCTGCATGGATGACGGATGGCTACTGAATGCCGGACCTGAAGCTTGTATTTAATATGTCCCCAGCATACAGGAAGGATCGCTTCGTTTGTTGTTTTTTTCTCGAACGAGGTAGCTCGATGATGTCACTACGGCGCTTCACAGGTGAGGGCGATCCCGCACTGTAAAATGAAGGTAACGAAGGTCGTTTTTGCTCAATAACTTTTGATTCCTTCTTAACCAAAACTTCAGGCGCATTGATTTATCTATTGGTCCATGTCATAAAATTAATTTGCCATTTGTAGAACGAGTCATCTTGCGCTAAGGATGTTTGGTCTATTGTTATGCAAATTAGATAGATGACAATTTATTTTTTTACTACCATTTAATGTGGATATTTATGTCTGTATGCGCCTCAAGAGGATTTTGCTGGATTGATTATGTGAACTGATTTATTGAGCGAAAACGACTATTTTTACCTCCTTTTAGAGAGCGGGATTGCCCAATCTGTTCAGTCACAAAGGTATCTATATTCGCTGTGGCTTTAGCTCTGCTATTTGTGAGAAAAAGACCTACTTTCCGTTTAAGGCGGTCATTTTGATGATGGGAGGTTCCACGCATTTGTATTTCACAAATCTGATGAAAGTTCCACACTTGTAATAAACCATTACTGTTCCGAGATACAGAACTATTCCTGCTTGATGGCGTCACTATCTACTCATGCCTTGTTTTTGGGTATTCACCAGCAAAATTCACATAACTCTTCTAACCCCCAGCGTTCGGGAGACATCGGTTATTTCGGGTTTCGATGACGTCCCTACTGGTTTCGTCGCCATTGTTAAAAGAAAACGATATTCTACGTGTAACATCTGCGAGAACATACTGACCAAGTTCAAAGACCTTTGGTCATTGGGGATGGGGTCAAATTCTTGCGGTGCAAAAAAATTCAAAACACCATGGTAAGGGATAGAGAGAATTTTCCTATAACCCCCAGGGATTTCCCTATGAAACGTTGTTATCGCGATTTCTCAGGAACTACTGCATGGATCTTTCTCAAATTTGGTATACTGGTTTCCCTTGGGGTCTAGTTGTGCAAGATGCCTTTTCTTGTCCGATTCGAGAATCCAATATGGCCACCAGGCAGCCATCTTGGATTTCCCCATGAAACTTTGTTATTGTCATTTTTCAGGAACTACTTCATGGATCTTTCTCAAATTTGGTATACAGGTTCCCATTGGGATCTAATTGTGCAAGATGCCTTTTCTTGTCCGATTCGAAAATACATATGGCCACCAGGCAGCCATCTTAGATTTCCCCATGAAAATTTGTTATTGTCATTTCTCAGGAAGTATTTCATGGATCTTTCTCAAATTTGGTACACAGGTTCCCCTTAGGGTCAAGTTGTGCAAGACACCCTTTTCGATCCGAATCGAAAATCCAATATGGCCACCAGGCGGCCATATTAGATTTCCCCAGGAAACTTTGTTATCGTGGTTTCTCAGGAAATACTGCATGGATCTTTGTCAAATTTGCTACACAGGTCCCCCATGTGGTCCAGTTGTGCAAGATACCTTTTCTGGTCCGACTCGAAAATCCAATATGGCCACAAGGCGGCCATCTTGGATTTCCCCATAAAACCTTGCTATCGCGATTTCTCGGAACTACTGCATGGATCTTTCTCAAATTTGGTACACATGTTCCCCTTGGGTCTAGTTGTGCAACATACCTTTTCTTGTCCGATTCGAAAATCCAATATGGCCACGAGGCGGCCATCTTGGATTTCTCCCATGAAACCTTGTTATCGCGATTTCTCAGGAACTACTACATGGATCTTTCCCAAATTCGGTACACAGGTTTCCCTTGGGGTCTAGTTGTGCAAGATGCCTTTTCTGGTTCGATTCGAAAATCCAATACGGCCACCAGGCAGCCATCTTGGATTTCCTCATGAAACCTTGTTATCGTGATTTCTCAGAACTACTTCATAGATCTTTCTCAAATTTGGTACACAGGTTCCCCGTGGGGTCTAGTTGTGCAAGATACCTTTTCTGGCCCGATTCGAAAATCCAATATGGCCACAAGGCAGCTATCTTGGATTTCCCCATGAAACCTTGTTATCGCGATTTCTCAGGAACTACTGCAAATTTTCAAATTTTAAACCAGTTTTCTTAGTCCAGTGAACTGTTTCGTCTGCCGACGGGTCGGCCACATGAAGGGACGTCACTCTTGTGCACAACGTTACAACTCGACAAATTTAGACTACTGCGTGTTTTGATCCAAGGAAGATAATCAGGATTCAGACACTTTCGAGGTTTCAACATTACTGCGCAGATCCCTTCAGTATTAAGTATTGTACCATGTTACTATTTTCGAGCATGGTATCTTAAAAGAGATATCTCGAACTAGCCCAGTAAACAGAACAGAATTAGCATTCGTTCCTAATTATAAAATTGTAAAGTATGTTTCATAGCTCATCCCAAAGGGTCAAAGATATTTGTCTTCGCTTCCAGTACCCAATGATGACACGTGCAAAACAAAATACTACAAAACGAAGACGAATGATCCTCCGGACATTCACTTTGAGGCTAACTTTGCTCTTTTCTCTTGTACTATTATAACTGACATAAGTACAGTTTCTAGAAATCTTGAAACTCCTTAAAGTTAGAAAGATGATATCTTGGTGTTTTCCAGCGTCCCCTTTTCGATCTTTTTCGCTCAGATTCGAAATTCTGTAAACAAATCAATCGTTTGTTCTTAGTAACAATGGACAAAAAGATCCTCTTGTCATCAGCTTACAATTATCGGACAATGGTGGGCGCCAAGATCCTTCAGTATCTCTCGTTTTAAGAAATGTGCAAAAAACAATTTGCTGTATTTTGCAGGCTCAAATTCCGGACGACGATAATCTTACCCTTAAATCTTTTAAAGTATGTATGACAGACTATATACAATTAGTGCCAAAATTGGAGTGGCGCACATGAACATGAATGCTGTGGCGTGTGTATGAAAATGAGCATCAGATCCTGCATTCACTAGATAGCCGTCGTCCGCATTGTGTATTCTAATACGTGTTTGGTCTTGAATTGAATTACCGTAAACTACATAAATGCTAGCTTTCCACTATGGGACTAATATTTAAGAATCATATAAATTACCATAAAATGTAATAGCAATATGTTGTATTGTTTGTATCAACGATCAAATCAATTGCCGAGTTAATCATATATGCCCACATGGTTGCCCAAGGTGTGGATTACAGTAAAATAATACCGTGAAGTATTTATCTGGAATGTAGACTGTGATACGTCCAAAGTATTGCCAAGTGTATCTACAATGTAAATCATCTTCCTTCTAAATATTTAAATCTGCAAATCACGTGTGTGTGTTTTTTTTTATAATAATAGTTTCTCCGCATGGTCCGAGTTTAGAAACAGAAGACAAATGATTTCACCCCGCACTCTAATACACATCACTCATTCCTAACTAAAGAATCACTGGGCGTACATTCAAGAATCTCATCGTGAAAAAGTTGTTTTGGTCCTGGGCAAAGGCACTGAAAACCATTACAAAGATTTAAATGTATTTTCACACGTAAAGCCAGCAATTTACTGAACTTTTTTTCCTTTAATCTGTTCCCTGTAGTTCGCAAATCACATTACACTGTGGTCTATATGCTGCGTAGCGAGCCATTTCATGGCTAGTTTTCCATAATAAATGTACAGTCTCAATGGAGAAGAAAAAACACAGTTAAGATAAAGACTTTAATTCAAATGTGTCACAGTTGACCAACTCTCGTTCAATATAATGTAATCTGATGAAACCGCCAGCTTGGTGGTCGAGCTGTCGCCTGTGACGGTCTCGTTTTCATTAATTAAATATGAATACGCTGGGAGACACAGAATATAGGTTGATAAAAAATTGCTATTCCGTCTGTTGTTTTGAAATATAATATAAATGAAAGTACAATTCCAAAATAAAATTTGCACGCTGTAATGTTGTTCAAATCAATCCAGTATTCTGTCCTTTACTTAAGTAAATGTAGATATTGGCTATAGGTTAGTCATGCAGAGAAACAAATATATATATAGAATCTGCTCAACTTGGAAAACATTAAAACGTACGGAGTCTTCAGATTACTAACATGGCCGAAGTTTTCCCATAAAACAACACAAGGCGTCAGTTCCATAAATACACTGTACACTCCGTAATGTCAAACTATGATTCAGAATCTCATTGCTTAGTCAAAGATTTTCATTATTCCCCTGATTTTGTAATATTATCCAGTCTTCCGGGTGCATTTATTTATACTTCCGGGTAATAACTTTGAAACTATTTGTCTAAGAAATGGGTTATCTTTCTATCCAGGAAGATTAAAGATTGTACAAAAGTTAAACCATCCTCTATATTGATCATGTCATAGACGGTACGTTTACAATATATGGTGAACAGACCATGTACTACATGTATATTCACCAATAAGAAACAGGTTTGCTGGATCGCCATTCAACCAGGTTCGCCTGGCTGCAATTCAGCACAGTGGGTCAGCTGGTCTGATTAATAAATGACAAAGCCATAGCATACGTGTTTACAACTGAAAATAAGATGGTCGGAGGCATTCAACTAGTCAGGGAACCATCAAGATATATATCCAGACTAGTCAATTTGATAGAAAAAATACTAATACTTCAAGTACAGAGCACGGCAACTTTGCCAAGTTCTATAGATTTCATATAAATGTTTCCAAAACCGATCGATAAGCAGTTTTTCTGAATTAGTACAGCATTCGACGGGGGTAAATATATCAGTTTTAAAAATTAAAATAGAACAAATACGAGGCATTTTTTTATAGGACCAATTTTATAAAATGATCGGGTTTAAAATGGTTGTTTCCTCCATCGATTCGGAAGTGATATCATGATTGACGGACGCCGCCGGTAAAGCCAGAGATTTTAAATTTTTTTAAACAATTGGGGAGCGCCGATAGGATATTAATTTGATACATCTCATCATCTGAAAAGAGATGAACGCATAGCTCGTGTGAAATTAATTATACCAAATGAGTGTTTCTTAAATAATATAGAAGCAGAAAATTTGCGATAAATTTCATTGATTCAACTGATTGAATTCTTAACAGAAAAGTTGCACAAATACAAAATTTGACTGTTTGTCCGGAACCATTCAGCATAGAAGTGAAAAGACCTATTGCACGTGTTCCATTGAGAATTCTTCCATGACGGACTGCATGGCCACAATAACGCATTCTGTATACGAAAACGTACATAGGGCCTGTTAAACCCACAGAAAACCTGCCATACATGTACAAGCAAGGGGGTGCTTGGAAACGACCAAGTGTTTAGTCGATTACCCGAAAGTATGATTAATTGCACCTGGAAGACTCATATCACAAAAACTATGCAATGCTTAAAAAAAGTACGCCGACAGAACATTTGGTAGCATATAATTCTATCACCAATGGGACTATCGTTCTATTCTGTGGAAGATTACTATATAATAAACTTGAGTGGAATTATTTGGGAAACAACAAATGTACGATTGCAAACTTGACAAGTTATTTTATGAGGATACAGCAACTCCCCGACAACACAGGTAGTTCTGTGTCTCTATCAGTTCATAATAATGTCCCGCCAACTGGTCGCTATGGTTAACTACTTACGTAGATGGTTCGACTGTTATCTCGGAAGATTGACAACCCTCTGTTTCGAGGGCCGCCATTTTACCCGAAAGCATGGCATTGATCAGCAAAGATCCCGGAAGTATGGATAGTTATTTCTCACTACCCCAGCCAATACCCCAGCCACTAGTCAAATTTTCGAACACGATTTCCACCCAAGTAGCACACCGCCAGAAGTGACATGATATATAGTAAAATCGATGTTGGCCGAACATTCCGATTATTTTTCAATTCTGCATAATACCTATTTTGACCTAGCGTTAAAAAGAATGATCTAGAGATTATTTTCTCTGTTTATATGGGCAGAGCATATGAAAAGTAGTTCGCTCATGTGCAAACCTGACGGAGTTGTTCGATCGGATTTAAAATGAACCGGGTGGGCGTGGGTTTTCCCCCATATGTCATAGCCACGTCATGAGGTCATCTTCCGCTATTGGTGAGAGGGTCACAGTGGAGTGAGCCTGTGGAATGGAGCATGCGCTGTGGGAAGGTTGCTCGCTGCGAGGATTTGTCTGGACTTTTCAGTTTGAAATATGGCGAATTTCTTCAGCCGCGATAGAAAACACGTCAAGCAAAAGATCATGTTGGGATGCATGCGGCGCAAGACTATCATTGTGTGTTCCTAACCTTTTTAAGGTATACATGACATTTGTCTTTTGTCTGGAAAATTCGTTGGCCGAGGGTCAACGAAATTTAGGGTCAGTTCGAAGCTGAACAACTTTTTGGGGCTATGGATTGCCGCCACATATGCAATCGAAATCTATTAAAATCGGTTCGTTTTAATTAGTCGTCTACTTTATAAAAAGTCAACACTTGGTTACGCATAAATTTTACTTTTACTAGCTTATGTAACAAACGGAAATCTAGTCAAGTGGCTACCATATCTCCATGTTGTTCCATGTACCAAGGTTCAATTTAGGGCGACGTCATAGTGTATTGAAGTTCTCGAAAAAGTGTATTTAATGCACGTGGGACTGGGATTTCATGCATGAATGATATAAAGTATCATTGATTCCTAAATTACTTTATCCAACTGCGCTAATCAGGCTCTTGTGATTTACTATGGTAGGTCTGTCCGAAATAAGAACTATTTTATCTTCACCCAAGCATGTACACCCGGTTGGTTACATTTTACCTGTGATTGGTATATCTCAGCTATTACAAATAAGTATTACAATTACCTGTAAGTTACACCTATCAATATGTTTTTTTATTCTTCTGTCACATGGCGTTATAAGTGACAACACAGTTTAATATATTAAGGTAGAAGCGGGATTTCGTCATCTCTCTCCATCACTTCCTCCAGCTCCCTGTCGTGTCCATGTCTTTCTTCATTGTCCGTATGTTCCCCTACCCGAGTAGGACCGAGGGCCGTGGTCAGTTTGTCCCAGAAATGTCTTTGTTCAGCGGGACTTTCAGACCAGACCAGGAACACACTGGTATTCCACAGATTAAGTAACGTCTTCGGCATGGCGCTGACAGGGACATCTTGCAATATTACGGGTATAATCACATCCTGTCTCCCTTCCTGGATCATCTTCATCCGGGCCATTTGGATTTCAAAGCGACACCACGCGGATCTTACAAAGGCCGGCGTTATCACGAGAACAGTCTTGAAACTGCTGTTGATGGCGTTGACGACATTCTCTTCTATAGCTAGTCCAGGAAGAAAATCGCGATCATAAATACAAACTTTGTAGCTGAATTTGGTTTCATCTTTCTCAAGTGTGGGTTGCAGAATATGGCATACCCATTCGTAATCCTCATGACAGTAGGCTATCAGAGCGTCGTACTTATGCCGCTGTTCCGGTTTCGCCTCCGGTTTCTTGCAGAGTGTGATACACCAGTAGGTTATAGAGACCCTGTATCGGTAACCAACAGCTGCTCCCAGTAGCGTCAGGACCAGAATAAAAGCTCCAAGAGCACCAAAAACAATCCAGAAGGAACTAACACATTGTATTTTAAGATCATTCAATGTCGATCGAAGCTTCAACATTGAAACCAAGGATCCGTTCTGCAAAACACACCTATAGTTTTCATGGTTATCAAACTGTATATTTGAGGTCCAAATCCATTCCACGAAATCAAAAGTTTCGCAATTGCAGGTGAAAGGGTTTCCGTTCAGGAACAATGAAAACTCCCCACGCCGTTTAACCAGGGAATCCAGTAGTTTTCTGTTACGTGCCGAGATGCTGGATAAGACGTTGAAACGCATGTCCAGATGTTGCAGGTTATTCAGGGAATATATAACTTTAGGGATTTCCGAGAGTTTGTTATACCCTGTATCCAGTGTCAGCAACATTTTCTGCTCCCTCAGCAACCTGTCCGGTATGTTTGTTATACCGCTATTTGCCAGATCAAGATGCTGTAATCGAGTAAGACCACGGAAAAGCTGGTCAGCTGTGCTCGTTTTAAAGAGAATATCTAGATTCGTGTCTCTTGCAACTAGTGATGTCAAATTCGGAAAAGAATCTACAAATGCATGGGTAAAACGCTTGGAATAGTCGTTACCTGAGATATTCAGAACTTGTACGTATTCAAGGCCATAAAACCTGTCTTCGAAACAATTAGTCGCTGTGGAATACGACATATCAACTGTATGCAAATGACTGAGGCCCAAAAAATTCATACGCCACTGAGGTCTGAGAGCACAATCAAACCAAACATGGCTCGCGTTGAGGAATGTCAAACGAGGTGGTAAACTCATATAATGGTTTAGAATATCACCAGGGACTGTTCTTCGTGTTCTTGATAGCCTCACCTCGGGAAGATCTCTCGCCTCTTGTAATAGTGCACCCGTGATATCAACATGTCGGAGATTCCGAAAACGCAACATCATCTGGGCGAACAATTTACCATAGACTTTGACATGAAGGTAGAAATTCTTGAAACGGAATTCTTCCAAACAGTCGGGGTGGCGCATACTCACTAGAGCGCTGGTGTCAAAACGAACCAACATGTTATCACTGAGGTCAAGCGATTTAACACAAATATCATTCAGAATCTGGAACTTGTCCTTGGTAAGAGATAGATCCGATACCAAAGAATCTCCGGAGTTGACTTGGGAAATGTCTAGAGAGGTCAAATTTCTTCCTACCAAACCGGTGAGACATGCCAGAGCAGCTGTTAGCCCAAGATCATTATTTCCTCGGATATTCAAGTTTTGTAAGTGCTGTAAATGATAAAATGTCATTGGCTCTATAGATAAAATATTACATTTTGCCAAATTCAACGTCGTTACTGATGAATTTTCAAATACTTTGAAGGTGTCGTTGAACAGTCCATCAATGGAACAATAGTGACGATCGGCGGAAAGTGTTTTCAGACTACGAAGGTCAGTGAACCCAGGGCCGAATTTCGCAGGACTGAACATGTCCATATAAAGCTCTTCCAAAGCACCGAGAGGTGACAAAGCGATATCCGGATAGGTGACGTCAGGGGAGATAGGTTCGATGCCTTGGCCGATATCTAGAACTTTCAAGTTGCCCAACGGATGAAAGATCTGCTCCGGATAGTTCGCATACGACAACGGGTTATTGTTGAGATGAAGACAAGTTAAGCTGGATAATCCGAAGAAAGCTTTGGGTTCGAGACTAGTGATTTGGTTGAAAGACAGATCCAGTGACAAAAGACGACTAAGATGACCGAAAACAAAGTCGTCTACAGAAGCCAAAGAATTGATGGATAAATCCAGTGCTTGACAATCGTTTGGAATATCCAGTCCACTGATTGTCTTGACTTGCTCTTTTCGGTAATTACAGTTCGTGGTCAGGGATGCACTCTTCTCACAACGAACATCGCTTATCACCGTCTTAATCACAAGTAACATCAAGAGAAATGTAACATGCATCATACCAGGAGACAAAACTTTAGAAGTATACATGTCTGCTACTTCCCTTATTGGAAATTGTAAGATCGATGTTAACTGAATTCAGGTCTATGTAGGCCGATTTCGGCAGATCCAAATAAACTCGCGGTGTTCAACTGGAATATAAACGAAGACAACCAGAGCTACAATAAGTTTAACTGTGCGTAAGTCCTGTATTGACTCTGTATGTAACACATTTCAACGCTCTGATAACTTATCCATGTAACACAATCCCAATGACATGTCTCCCTCTTTTATATATAGCTTCTATTCTTTGGATAAGAAGTATGTATACAATGGAGTTCAATGGCGTGAAACAGATCATGGGGAATTGACCCGAGGATAGAATCACTTAAATGAAAGGTAGCGGGAAAGCGAAATACCCCAATTTTCATACAGTTTACAGAAGGCATTGCATTATCGGAATGATAACGTGAATTACCACGACCAATTTCATACAATAGTAGAAGGAGATGCGTGGGCGCCTACATGGGCACAGCCGCAGACGGATCAACAGATCAAGAGAAGGGGGAAGAGGAAGTGGAGGGAGGAGGAGGTGGAGTTGTAAAACTATTTCGGGGAGCATGGTCAGGGAACAGAAAATCATGTGCACAGCCGCTATGGTTGATCATGTGACTATGACTTGTAAAACATTGTGGATCATGAGTAGTAGCGTTAGAGCAGTTGGAGCCAACTTTCACCCGGATGTAACTATGACGTCACAGGGGTCACTGAGGTCAAGTGGCGGCCATGTTGTAATACAAGATGGCGGCGGGATTGGCGGCCATGTTGTAATACAAGATGGCGGCGGGATTGGCGGCCATGTTGTAATACAAGATGGCGGCTGGATTGGCGGCCATGTTGTAATACAAGATGGCGGCTGGATTGGCGGCCATGTTGTAATACAAGATGGCGGTGGGATTGACGGCCATGTTGTAATACAAGATGGCGGCGGGATTGGCGGCCATGTTGTAATACAAGATGGCGGCGGGATTGGCGGCCATGTTGTAATACAAGATGGCGGCGGGATTGGCGGCCATGTTGTAATACAACATGGCGGCGGGATTGGCGGCCATGTTGTAATACAACATGGCGGCGGGATTGGCGGCCATGTTGTAATACAACATGGCGGCGGGATTGGCGGCCATGTTGTAATACAACATGGCGGCATTGTGAAAAACGTATAAAAGCAGGTGATTTTTAGTGGATTGGGTGTATTCATTGCACTACCTTGCGGAGCTCTCTGACTTACCTGACCTGCCTGCCTGCCTGCTTGCCTGACCAACCTGCCTGCCTGACCAGCCTGCCTGCCTGCCTCACCTCTAGCCAGTCCAGCCTGTCTACCTGCCTGACCAGCGTGTTTGGACGAGAGGAGGAGAGAAAGCATGCGACGTGGAGAAGATTTTCCATGGGACCCAGCAGCACCTCCGGTTGAAGTCTTGCCTGAAGACGAGCGTGTGAGGGAGATTTATCAACGACACTGGGCTACCATACGCCATTGTTTTCACCGTGACCGTCGTCTATTGAACTTGTATAACTTTCGACTGCAGGACCTCACCTATCTGTCTACTTATGCTGAGAACATTTTCAGAGACCAGGTCACAGCGTTCAAGTTGAATATGACATTCGGGTATATTTTACGGCACAAGGAGACGGACCAGGTGCGGTATTATTATCCCAGCAATAATACCTATGTGTTTGACCAGCCGTTCACGGTGACGGATGCGATTTCCCTGGAGCCACTCCTCGCCCAATTGACTACGTTGGATCCATTGGAATGGGCCCGGTTGCAACGCCCCAATACCCAATGGCTTGTGGAAATGGTGACCAACGTCACATTTTTCGTCACGAAAATGAGAGATCATCCTATCGGTGCTCCTGTACTACTCCCCCCTTGGCTGCTTCATCGACCCGGACTGTATGCATTAACGCGAGGGGCAAAGGGGCCCTACAAAGACCGGAAATGTTTGTTTCGGTGTTTGGCCGTGCATGTGGACGAGTGTGACCCCCAGGCTTGTGACACAGTAGCCAATCACTATTGGGAACAGTACTTAGAGCAGCAAGACTTGGATGAGCGGCACTTCCGTGGAGTCCCGTTCAAGAATTTGGATGACGTGGAAACACTGTTCAACATCAATATCTTTGTATACCGATTACAATGCGAGGAGGATACATTTGTGGCTGAATTGGTTCGTCGTTCAACAGAACGGTATGCTTCTACGATGAAAGTCAATGTTTTCGACTACAATGGCGTGAGTCATTTTTCGCTGATCTACAATATGAGCCAGTACGCCCAGTCTTACAGTTGTGCCCAATGCCATCGTGTGTTTCACCGTGCCTCCAACTTACATCGACACGAGAAAATCTGTACGAACGCTGTGAAGCGAGTATATCCTGGTGGTGTGTATCATAATACGCCTACTATTTTCGAGGAACTGGCCGATGAGGGTCTGATCATACCGGAGGCGGACCGTTATTTTCCCTACCGGGCGTGTTATGATTTTGAGGCCTTGTTGGAGCCCATGGACCTGTTTTCAGCGAAAACACAGTGGACGCAGCGCCATATTCCCCTCAGTGTCAGCATTTCCAGCAACGTACCTGGCTATGACGCTGCACCTGTCTGTTTCGTGTCTACCGGGGATTCCCATGAGTTGATCACCCGCATGATGGAGTATTTAGAGGAAGTCAGTGGGGCCAGTACGGCATTGTTGGTGTCCAAGTTCCAGGACATACTGGACCAACTGGACGATCGGATTCCTATACCGGGTGTATCGTTTAGTGATGATGAAGAGTCGGAGTCGGAGTCGGAGTCGCAGTCGGAGCCCATGCAGTCGCAGGATGTGCCTTTACCCAAACCGTATGCGGAGAAATTGAAAGCGCGCTTCCTACAATACCTAGGCCAGTTACCGGTGCTCGGTTTCAATTCGGGGCGCTATGATTTGAACATGGTGAAGGAATTTCTCTACCCTTACTTGGCCCAGGCGAATACCATCAAGTCCGTCATCAAGAAGATCAATAATCATATGGCCCTCACTACTACATCACTCCATTTCCTGGATGTACGGAACTACTTAGCTCCTAATTATAGTTATGATCAGTGGGTGAAGGCGTATGACTGTGCACAAACGAAAGGGAGGTTCCCTTATACGTATATATCGACGCTCGACCGTTTGGAGGAAACACAGTTGCCACCCCGGGACGCCTTCTTTGACGATTTGAAGCAAGTGGAATGTCCGGAAGACACGTACCGGGAACTACAGCAGGTATGGAACGACCAACACATGCAGGCCTTGCGAGATTTCCTGATATGGTATAATAACTTAGATGTGGTTCCTTTCCTGGAAGCGGCCGAGAAAATGGTTCAACTGTTTCGTCGTGAGATGCACGTCGACATCTTCAAGGAGTGCTTGAGTTTACCGGGTCTGGCGCTTCGCCATCTTTTTCAAGCGTGTCCTACGTACTTCTCGCTGATACAGCAAAAAGATGCAGACATGCATGATTGTCTAAAGCAGAACATTGTGGGTGGACCGAGTCTTATTTTCCACCGTTATCACGAGAAGGACGTCACTACACTGCCCAGTGGCAAACCCTGTGCCAAAATCATTGGCTTTGACGCCAATGCCCTCTACCTGTGGTCACTCGCCCAACCCATGCCCAGCGGGCATTATACGCGTTGGTGTGCCGAAGATCGTCATTTCACACCGCAACGGTCACCTTACAAAAATCTCGCCGACCAGTGGTTGGAGTGGGAAGACTATCGACGGGGAATTTATATACGACACCAGACCAACGCCACAGAGAAGCGTATAGGAGATCGTCGACTCCCCGTCGATGGGTTTGCCCTGGTGGGTAGGACACCGACCGTATTCCAATTTTACGGTTGCTATTGGCACGGCCACGAATGTCATTTCAGCGCTGGACGTTTCAACGATCGACGTGGAAAAACACCGGAAGAATTACGGCAAGAAGTGGTGGAGAACGGTGATTATGTGAAAGAGAGAGGTTACCATCTGATTGAAATGTGGGAGTGTCAATTTCACACCATGTGCCAGGCCCTGCCTCATTTACGGCGTTTCCTAAAAGAGCACGAGTACCCGTTGAGTCGTCGGCGACTCCTGAGTCTACCACAGATGTTCGACGCCATTCGTTCGGGGGACCTCTACGGCTTTGTCGAATGTGATTTGCATGTTCCCGACACTCTCAAGCCCCTCTTCGCCCAGTGCCCGCCCATCTTTAAGAACACGCTGGTGGGTCGGGATGATATTGGGGACACCATGGGGGCCTATGCGGATCAACACGAGTGTTTGCCTCAACCTCGACGCATGTTGATTGGCAGTATGTGGGCAGAGAAAATCTTGCTGGGCACTCCGCTATTGCAGTGGTACATGAGCCACGGACTGGAAATTACGAAAATATATCAAGTGATACAGTACGTACCCCACGCCTGTTTTGCGGAGAATGCCGACATTGTGACGTCTGCCCGTCGTCAAGGGGATCAAGACCCGAGTAAGGCCATCATCGGTGAATCGTGGAAATTGACGGGCAATGGCTATTATGGGAAAACGGTCACCAACCAGGATAAGCACGTGAACGTGAACATTTGCACTACTGCCCAAGCCCGCAAAAAAGTGAATTCTCCTCTGTTTCGGTCCGTGGAGGTCATCGATGACGACACGTATGAAATCACTTTAGCCAAGAAGACTATCCGTTACAACTTACCCCTGCAGATTGGATGTATGGTATACCAGGTGGCCAAGCTGAGGATGCTGCAGTTTCTCTATGACTTCATGGGTGTGTATTTTAATCCATCAGACTGGCAACTCATGGAGATGGATACGGACTCGGCCTACATGGCCGTCTCTCATGCGGATTGGGAGTCCCTGGTGAAACCGGAGTTACGGGTGCAGTATGAAGCGGAACGGGACCAGTGGTTACCTCGACGTGACCATTACCAGTATGATAAGCGTACGCCCGGGCTCTTCAAACTGGAGTGGAGTGGGGATGCTATGATTGCGCTCTCCTCCAAGACGTATTACTGTTACGGGGGAGACCAAAATAAGTTTAGCTGCAAAGGGGTGAACCGGCGCGATGCCAACATCGACAAAGCCTTGTACTTGAACGTGCTACAAAGCCAGGCCAGTGCGAGTGGCACTAACCGAGGATTTCGCGTGGTGGACCACCAGATGCGGACGTATATCCAGCAACGAGACGCCTTTACTTTCTTTTATCCGAAACGGAAAGTCCTGGCCGATGGTGTGAGCACTACTTACTTGGACTTGTGATTGGAACACACACTATAACTGTTGATACACGAGTTAAAAACTGTAAAAGTCAGGATGGCCGAGTGGTCTAAGGCGCCGGTATTTAGTGCTGGTCGGCGAATGCTGGCGTAGGTTCGAATCCTACTCCTGACAGAATTTTTTGTACCACTTGTATATACATACCCCTTCTATTCTATGTGTACATACCACCTGTATTCTATTTGTATATAGTGTAACCCTTCTTGTTGACTTAAATAAAAAAATAAAAAAAAGTCAAAACCATCATTTCTTGTGTTTTTTCATGATTTTTTATTCAACATCAATGAACGTCAGAACAACAACGTCATATCAATAACGTGATAATAATAATAATAATAATAATAATAATAAAACAAGTACTGCGCGCACAGTGCATTGAATTTAAGTTAACCAGAGAAATGGAGCATGCACATTAAAACGAGAGGCCGTCCAGTCATAGACGAGGACATCACGGTCTTCGGCTTGACAATAATCATCAAACATGTGTACGATGGTTGGCATAGAATGTCCTCTACTCCGGTGAGTGAGATAAAACACACAGTACTGTCCGCACACACTACTCAAGGGTCCTTGTAATCTTTGAGTATTCCAACGCCACACTGTAGTAGAGACGTCCATGAATTTCACCAAATCGGGATGTAGGGGTGCAAGTCCGTAGGAATCAAAGTATTCGCCTTGGCCTAGGGGGTCCACGTACACAGCTACCCAATGTTCACCGGGTCGACACCCCGGGTCTGTATTCAGGATGTAGGCTGCTGGGGTGGTGGAGTGGGTGGGAAACACATTGCGTGGAAACACACCTCGAAAGGGGACCATAGGATCTTGCTGGAGTATGGCCATCAGCTGCTCTGTATCCATGACTCTAGCTGGCGTAGTCACACAGCACGTTTCTTTGCTGATCCACGCTGATGACGTTATCAAACTCGGCGTAGCAAATCACATTAATGGTCTGGGCTAGAGGGACGGAGAAACGCAGTTCCAGCCGTAGGTTTCCTTTCTTGAGCAAAGCCAGTTGATGATCGTGTTCCAAGGTGGGGGTGAGGTCGAAGGCGAACAACGTGTACCCACGGTAAAAGTCTCGTCGACTGATGGTATTGCATTCGTCCTGGTTGTTTTGTCCTGTGGTTGTAAACAGGTTCAGGTAGGTCCGCACATAGTTTTGGTTACCAAAGTCCGGTTGTAATGGACGGGCTGGAATTTGATGGCCGGCCACGTGCAGTGCCACAAAGTTGAGGTTGAAATGTTGAAAGTTGAAAGGATTCTCATTCCACTGTCCATTGAAAGCGGTGTTGGTCACACACGCCAGGGTAAGACGTTTAGGGAGATCCCCTAGAAATAAATTTTCACGATTGGCCATCATCGTACCTGCTGGCACAGAGAACACCTTGGTCTGTACGCGTCGGATGGGGTACAGGGCTGGTTTTTTCGATAAGGCTTCCATGTGACTCAGCAACACTCCCTGTTGCAAATCTACCGTACGGACAAACAGGGCTGCATCTTCAATGACGATGTGGTAATTGGGACCATCGTCTCCAGCGGCCATTAAGGCAAACGGGGGTGTGGAACGGATCAACTTGATCTTGATGGATACACCGTTCATCATGTAGCGGTCTTGCAGGAACAGATCGGCGTGCAGTCGTCCCATCATATCGATGGACTTGCTATTGGCTGCCAAGTTTTTGCGCGCGGTGAACCCATTATTGGCAGCGAGCACGCTGTTCATGGATCCGGGTGTATCCTTGAAGTACAGCGCAGCTTGCAAGTGTGATTTTTTGGCATCATTGCCGTACGACAACAGCGTCTCCAGGTAGGCTCGGTACGGGTACGTATTGGTGGACGTACTGATGAGTTTATCGTTCAGACCTATATCTACCTGTTGGAACAACGAGTGCAGCCAAAGATTCACCGGGCCTACTACCGCATCGTCGTCTATGGGCATCGCGTCGTTGTCCGTTATTTTGGCTTTCACGTACAAGTAGGTGTGGGCTAAATCCAGGTAGGCCGTATCTTTGTTTTCAATGGTAAATTCCAGGGGTCCCGTCCCCGTGAGGCTAGCCAGGGGTCGATGTTCTACCCAACGTCCTTCGGCTACACTGGTCTGGGTGGGTGGAATAGTCTACAAATCCAATTCACTGTTGGTAGACGGACACGACTCGGAGTGAATGAATGCCATTATGCGAAGATGTCTCTCCTACTACTCTTCTTCTTCTTCTTGGTCTTATTCCAGCGGGGTGTGCGTCGTCGGTGTGTCGGACGTCGAATGACTCTTCGCCGTGTCCGTGGTTGTCTTTTAAGGGCTTTGGCGATCAAGACGCTGCCTGCTTCTTTAGCCCGTTGTTTGAAGGCTTGTCGGGGTGCTGTGCCTCCCATCACATCACCGGCCATGTGCAATCCACTGCGTACCGCTTGTTTTCCCACCGCTTTGACACCCCGTGTCACCAAGGGTAAGAACGTTTTCACAATGCTGCCCAGTATGTTCCCCAATCCGTGACCTCGTTGCATGCGTGCACCGCTAAAGATGGGTAAGCTCCCTCCCGTTTGTTTCTTGTAGTAGTCGGCATAGCTGGGCGTATGGCACTGGTAAGGCACGTACATTATACGAAGTTAGGAGAACGGGCTTGTCGGAAATGAAGTGTCAGCACCACTTTCCCTCGTTCGAATGCGACCGGGCGTCCCGTGTCATCTCTTATATCCACCGTGATCGTGTTGATATCGGTATGTCGTACGGATAGGTAGAGTATATGGTTGAAACTCTGGTTGACTTGATCGCCATACTTCTTTCTAATGGGGATCACCCGTAACAGAGGTGTGTTCACATCGCCCACAATATGGCTGTCCACTGCGTCCGAGTAGACGTAGAGTCCGTACATACCTACTTTCATATCCATCACAACGTCACCGTTGTCAGTGGTGGGACCCGTGTAGACGCTGTAAGGCAGACCTAACATTTGCTGTAGCCTAGGACTGAGTTTCACACCCACGTTAGGGCTCAGCATGATACAGGACTTGTCGTTGTGTGTGTTGACATCGAAGATCACATGATTCTTGAAGGGAAAGGATTTCAGGGGTCTTGAACTATTCGTCACCTTCCGTAGAGACTGGTGTAATTCAACAAGGTGAGCAGACCCTCTATGAATGTCTTGGGCGTATCGTATTGGCCTTCGGGGAGAATCAGTCTGCTTACTTTGCCTTCGTAGGTCACTTCGTACCATACTTCTTCGTCTCGTACGTTGTACCACGAGTAAGGGTATTGAATATCCACCAGTCCACATTCCCACCGTCCAGGTAAATGCAACGGTTGTGGTAATTGGGTCACGTACTTGGCCAAGGTGTTGTCAGGAAACACATCGAGTGAACTGTTACTGGGCAACGTGAGGTAAAACATGACGACTGAACTTTCTGGCTTCTGCACCGCGTTTTGAATACTTTTTCCCTAGTAGGGCTCCCAGGTCTTGGGCGCCTTACTTCGGCGTTGTGATCGTCGCGGTGACTTAGATCTGTGAACAGGTCGTCCCTGTCGTCGTTGTGGTGTTTTGGGTGGTGACATGGGGGCCCAAGAAGAGGAGGGTGGTGGTGGTGGTGGTTGATGTCGGGTCGATTGCTGCATAAATGCCCAACGGTTAGGATTCCCTACCAATTCTTGAGGGGTGTGCGTGTCTTTTAACCCCTGAGCAAAGGCTTCCCAGCCCGGTGGATTAGAGTGTTTGCGAGAACGTACCATATCGTTGATCAAATCGGTCATATGAGACCCCGGCACCACTTGGTTTCGAATCAGCAGTTTTCCCTCATCGTTCCAACCCATATCGGAATTCTGTTTCACCCGGTCCAACAATAAACGTGCCTTGGTCTTGAAGGCTTTAGGCACACTGGCCAACATTTCCTCTTCCGGCTGAGGTGAGGGTGGCGGTGGTGTGAGTGTGGGCGTTGCAGGGTGTTGTGGCAGTGGTGTACTACTACTACCACTACTACTACTACTCCTATATTGATCCATAAACGTCTTGTACCGGTTCAGCGTATGATGGTAGAGTTGAATTTTCTCGTGATCGGGGAGTCGACGTTGGAGTATACTATTCATCTCTTCGTCCAGAGACTGGAGTTGTTGCACTGTGGCAGGCACGGGATAGGGTGATTGCAAACTCTGTAACAGTCGAGGTTCCACCAGCATCATTTTTTCGTATGTTCCATGACGTTAGCGTCCCAAGATGGAGCCTAGTAACGGTCCCAGTACGGTAGCGGCTAAGGGTGCGAGGAGTGCGCCGAGAAATCCACCTCGCTGTAACACCTGTTTCTTTTTCTTGACACTACCCGTCTTCTTCACTAACGTTCGGAGACCCGCCTTGTGCCGTTGCAATTTCCCTTTCTGTAGAGGACTGAGCGGAACATTGCCTTTTAACACATTATGTGCCACTTCACACAAACACCGTACCAAGTCGGGTTCCGCCCCGCGCACCAGGGCCCGGCCCACCTCCGGTGGCGCGCTGCGTAATACGCGGAGGGCCGGCGCGTGCTTGCGTATCCGTGCAGACATGATCAGGAAGTGACGGCTAGAGTGGGTTGTTGCTTCTTTTTATTTGGGTGTGTACACCGTCTGCACCTCGCCGGGGAAAATGTGGGTGCGCAATCGAAGGGGTGAGGGCGTATCTTGTTTCAAGTCGATGAGTAGATACCCGTGAGCTCCTTGGGTGGCATCGTCAAAGGCTTCTCGTACAAAGGCCGTGTTTTTAGGGTACATCTGTTTGGCCAGGTGCATAATTTGGGAGGCGTCTCTGGGGTTTTTGAATAACACCACATACTGAGCATTCAAACTAATGTTCCTGTGCTCTTTGTTCTTACTGAAGAGATTCTGCACGATGTAGATGATGCTCAACCGACGATGATGGCTTCCTTTGGTAAAGAGACGGGTGATTCGACTGTCCGTTTCCGTCATGAGATCGTCCACCACGACCAACGTGTCTTCTGGCGTATCCTCAGGGGGTAATCCTTCCACCAAGGTGAGTCCCGGGAGACGTGCCAGTTCCTCGTACGCCGGTTGCCAAGCTCCATAACACCACAGGATGCGAGCTACGGGGGGTGAAATCAGGGCTGATCCGTGTTGGATGAGGCGTTGAACGAAGTGTGTTTTTCCCGACCCTGTCGGTCCAGCGATGAGAAACGTGAAAGGATGCTGCCACCGAGGATCCATAGGTTCAGACGGAACGTCGACGATGTGGATCCCATCGGGGGCTCGTAGTCAAAACGGGGTACCGTTGCCGTGGTAAACGTGATTCACCGCCGGATCCCAAGCTAAGTGTTAACGTGTTGGTAGGTGTGGGTGATGGGGTGGAACGTTCGTGATGGCTTCGGAGGGTAGATACGGCGGGAGGCTGGTGGTGAGGCGGAGTAGTACGCTTAGACGGCGTCGTAGGGCTGAGTGTGTGTGTGGTGATAGGCTCCGTCGTCTCAGGGGTTGATACGGCAGGCTGGCGGTGAGGTGACGTCGTGGACTGTGGTGATGGCAGCGTCGTAGGAGGGAGAGTCGTCGTGGTGGTGGTGGTGGTGGTGGTGGTGGTGGTGGTGTTGTTGGTGGTGGTGTTGTTGTTGTTGGTGGTGGTGGTGGTGGGTGATTGTATTTGACGTTGAGGTGCCGGTGGAACAGCAGCACTTGGACGAGGGGTGTTGAAACAGGATATCACGTACGCCAAATCGTAGAACACACCTCCAAATAAGGTACCCACAAGCACTACTAGACACACCACCGTACCGACTTGTCCTTTTCGAGTCCGTAACAGTAAGGGTAGATGTGCACTATCCATGGTACCACACCTACACTGAAGGATGGCGGTGATGTGAGGTAGAATTATATCAATACCCAGGAATTGAACGAACTGGGCCAACCTTGCCATTTGACGAAATGGTAGGGGATACCACGTCGACGTTCCGTTTTCAAAATCTTTTCCACCGCGTAGTAATCTTTCCGTGTTTTCACCACCGGTTGTAATTCTGCCTCATAAAACGTACCTTGCAGTGTTTCTCCTTGTAGATCTTCCAGTTGATAGACGTGTGGCTGTCGAGGTTTATGGCGAACGATGACAAAGTGCTCGTCACTCCAGTTGGGCAAGTAACCTTTCTCAAATTGCCCTTTCACTTTACTGATCCGTACCACATCTCCGCGTTTGTAACGGGGTGACGTGAGTGGTGGCTTGGGGTCTATGGAGTACAGCGTACGGCGCACTTGATGTTCGTTGCGTTCTGTCACATCGAGGGGAGCTCGCTGGATACTGCGATGATAGGCTCTATTGTACCCTTGGACTAGTTGAGGTAGTACATCGATGTACCGTCGGGTGTTTTTGGCGGTAAAATACTTGTACATTCGTCCTTTGAAGGTACGATTGAATCGTTCCACCACAGAGGCTTTGGTCTCGTTGTACGTATGGAAGAAAAATACCTTCTGTTTCTTAAGAAAGGCTTGAAAGGGACGGTTGAGAAATTCTGTGCCTTCATCCGTTTGCAAATAGAGGGGTTTGCGTCCCGTCTTGAAAATCTGCTGGAACGCCCGTATCAGATTCTCTCCTGTTTTGGTGCGAATGGGTAGTACCCATGCGTACTTGGATAAAATATCGATACAGGTCAACATGTACCGATGTCCAGCATTGTGGGGAGCAAATCGACTCATATCCACTAAATCAGCCTGCCATTGTGCGTCTATGCCTCCTACGATGACTCGGTTACGGCGAAAATGTCGTCGAGCGGCTCGATGTAAACTATAAGTGTCTTGGGTTTTTAACCAGTCTCGTACTTCAGTTCGACTAATGCCTTGGGAATGTGCAGCTCGAGCGAGCGCTCCCACAGCGCTATAAGCGGCTGGACTGGTAGGGTTATAATACAAATCGGTTAACACCTTGTTCACAGTGGTACGCCACGTAGATTCCGACCGTCCACCTTTTCTCATCCCCTTTCGGGTGCGCCTGGTGTGGGTCCCCACGCTGGAGGTTGCGCTGTGGTGTGTTCGCTTCATGAGGTGACACTGACACTCCAGCCTCTGTGCACCCTATAGATATAGTACTTCATCGACCATGGGGATTACTTTTTCCAAGGCTGTCCATAGATCAGGGTCTAGAGTAAAACCACCTCGCTTCAGACAGACGAGTCGAGCAAAATAGGGACCGCGGAAAATGTAGACATCGTCACACAGGTGAATGCTATCACCGTCGAGGTCACCCAACAACACCCGTTTCAAGGTAGTCCACCCTTCCGGGGATAAAGAGACACGCGCTGGTTCAGACGTACACCAACACCTACTGTCGTCATCCATGAGCTCCACGCGTTTGGGATACAACAATAGGGTGCAGTCCGGTGTAAGAGTGCGGGTAGCTACAGAGTTCGCCTCGGGGTGCAGTACGTCGTGGACGTCGGTGATAATAGCTTTCAGCGCCTGCCATAATGCCGGACGGAGTATGATAGAGGGACCACCACCACGCTGTTCTAACCGGGGAAAAAAAGAATCATCTCTACCACTTCGTAGGTAGACACCGACTCCCACGTGCATGAAATCGACTTCGGGCTCTTTTCCCTGTAACAACCGTGCCAATAGAGTCCATCCTGCTAGGGTTAAACATAGCTTCACCTCTCGGGGAATTTCTTCGATGAGCTGTAGTTGATGGTCATAGACGATCAGAGTGACGTGAGGCGTGAGTTGGAACAAGGCAAGCTCCCCAAGTGCTCCGTGCGCTGCCATGGTGGTGAATGACAAAAACACCGACGAGGCAAGTCTGTATATATCCACCCTCACCCCTTCGTGAAAGTCCGTGATCACTCGTGTGTACCCCCGTAGTATTTTCCACCCTTCGTGAAAGTCCGTGATGATTCGGGCTGTCATGTTATCTGCAATCATTTAACCAGCGGCATTGGCCATAGACGAATTTGGCGCAAAATGTGAGGATTGTGAGTTAACCCAGGAAGGGTGGTCGCGCGGACCTCGGCGTAAACACCTTGTAGGCCACCAATCAGCGACGCGTATATCGACTCTAATGTTATCTCAATACACGCAATCATTTAACATACGAATTTGCTAGTGTGAATTTGGTGCAAAATGCAGGGATTCTGGCGGCACACAGTCAGTACAGTACACATGACCCTTTTCAGGGCCAACCGTCATGTTATCTCAATACATGCAATCATTTAACGTAGGAATTGACAAATTTGGTGCAAAATCTCAGGATTGTAAATTAACCCAGGAAGGGTGGTCGCGCGGACCTCGGCGTAGGCACCTTGTAGGCCACCAATCAGCGACACGTATATCGACTCTAATGCTATTAATAGACGCAATCATTTAACATAGGAATTTGCTAGTGTGAATTTGGTGCAAAATGAAGAGATTCTGGTGGTACACAGTCAATACAGTACATACGATCCTTTTCAGGGCCAACCGTCATGTTATCTCAATACATGCAATCATTTAACCAGCGGCATTGTGAATTTGGTGCAACATCTGAGGATTGTAAATTAACCCAGGAAGGGTGGTGGCGCGGACCTCGACGTAGACACCTTGTAGGCCACCAATCAGCGCCGTGTACATCCATTCTAATGTTATTAATAGACGCAATCATTTAACATAGGAATTTGCTAGTGTGAATTTGGTGCAAGATGAAGGGATTCTGGCGGTACACAGTCAATACAGTACACGCGACCCTTTTCAGGGCCAACCGTCATGTTATCTCAATACATGCAATCATTTAACGTAGGAATTGACAAATTTGGTGCAAAATCTCAGGATTGTAAATTAACCCAGGAAGGGTGGTCGCGCGGACCTCGGCGTAGGCACCTTGTAGGCCACCAATCAGCGACACGTATATCGACTCTAATACTATTAATAGACGCAATCATTTAACATAGGAATTTGCTAGTGTGAATTTGGCGCCAAATGAAGGGATTCTGGCGGCACACAGTCAATACAGTACATACGACCCTTTTCAGGGCCAACCTCAATGTTATCTCAATACGTGCAATGATTTAACCAGCGGCATTGTGAATTTGGTGCAAAATCTCAGGATTGTAAATTAACCCAGGAAGGGTGGTCGCGCGGACCTCGGCGTAGGCACCCAATAGCGATGTGTACCTCGACTCTAATGCTATTAATAGACACAATCATTTAACATGGGAGTTTGCTAGTGCGAATTTCGTGCCAAATGAAGGGATTCTGGCGTAACCTAGGAAGAGTGGGAGCCTCCTCTATGGACCAATGAACAGGCCCGAATAAGAGCCAATGAAATGTCTTTAAAAGAACCAATCAGCCATCAATAAAAAGAACCAATGAAACCAGTATGACGTCATTGAAACAACCAATGAAAAACTACTGTATTTCGGTACAAAGGCAGCGGGAGCGTGGATAGCGTCACTCCAAACACCTTTGCCACACTGTAGAGAACACAAGCAGGATGTACAATAGAGTTGCCAAGATGTCAACGACGAGAGGTGCAGCGAAGGAGAGGCGGGCCAGGGATAAATATTTGCTAGTGTGAATTTGGTGCAAAAATGAAGAGATTCTGGCGGCACACAGTGAATACAGTACACGCGATTCTTTTCAGGGCCAACCTCACTGTTATCTCAATACGTGCAATGATTTAACATAGGAAATGACAAATTTGGTGCAAAATCTCAGGATTGTAAATTAACCCAGGAAGGGTGGTCGCGCGGACCTCGGCGTAGGCACCTTGTAGGCCACCAATCAGCGCTGTGTACCTCTACTTTAATATTATAGATATACGAGAAAAATGTTTCAGGGCCAACCCTAATGGTATAAACATAGGAATGGATTTTAACATGGGAATTGATGTGTTATTTACCTATTGTTACCTTAGGTATGTGTGTGCATGTGCAGGAGTTGGTGTTATTTTGTGCTTTGAGTTAGAAGTTCTCTTTCGAAAGAATGGGGTGGCCCTGAAAAGGGCCTTTGGAAGATGTAAGGGATTACATCGTTCGGGCGAGGTTTACCCGCCTCCGGGTACACACCGGGCAATCGATGGTGATGAAATGACACTCTATGGGAGTATCATCAGTGGACATAGGCTCTGTTCGGTGGGCCTGTGTGTCAATACAGCGTACACACAGGGCTTGATGACCGCAGGGAAATATTGCATATTTAGCAAAGCGTGTTGAGCATTGCACACAGCGTAAAAACTTTGCTGGTGTCCATTGTACGGGTGGTGCCAGTCTTCTTTTTATCGCAGTAGCGTAGTGATGCATCTCTTGAATTTGTTCTTTTTCCTCTTCACCCCTTTTTCTTATTTTCTTGGATGTTCCCTCTTCTTCTTCTTTCTGTATTTTCTTGGATGTTCCCTCTCCTTCTTGTTCTTCTTTTTCCCCTGCTTCTTTTTCTGGGTGTGCCAACTCATCGGGTAGGAGGAGTTGAGCTTGGAGGCTTGGTTCTTCATATTCTTGGAAGATATCTTCGAGGACTTGGTGAAACCGTTGGGTTTCGAGTGCGGTGACATCCGCATCATCACCCTGTAGTACCGGTTGGTGTTCTTCATCTGTAAATAGGGGCTGTAATATATCATCCAGCCAACTGTCCTCTATCGGTGGGTGTTGTAGGTCACTATGTCTCATGAACTCTTCAAGCGCTGCATCAATTGCATCAATATCCATGGTTTCAGCCATGATGTAATTATGAATGAATGGCAAGAACCTTACACCCCGCTATTTATAGTCTAACCGTAGAGCGCGCGGACGTCAGCGAAATCGTGCATCAAAACTTTTGTGCTGAACTCACGCTGGAAGAAATTTTGTGTTTCTTTTGCAATTTTAAACCGGTGTGATTTTGCAATAAATGCGAGGTCAGGTATAAAATTTATTTCAAGTTGAACTGGGGCAACTCATGGTGTAGCATTTAAAAATTGAGAAGCCTAGCGGTAGACTAAGCCGCTATTTTAATGATTTTATCGATTTTTAGTCCCGTAACGTTAGGGTTAGGGTAGTGTGGAAAACCCGGTATACTGGAAATAAATCGGTTTTCCTGGGTAAAAATACGCCAGGTATGTCCCTCACAGCCTTAAAATGGCTCCCTGAAAATTGCAGTAGGTTTATCGAAAGAAAACTAGGAAATTTTATCCTATCACACGGCTACAACATGACCACCAATGCCGCCATCTTGTACACCGCCATCTTGTATTACAACATGGCCGCCAATGCCGCCATGTTGTATTACAACATGGCCGCCAATGCCGCCATGTTGTATTACAACATGGCCGCCTAGACTATAAATAGCGCGCTGTATGTTACCATTCATTCACAAAATACATCATGACTACCAGAAGGCGGTTATTCAACGACCCTAGAGAACTTAGGGAGATGATTACCAGTGAAGATGATGGCGGTGTGACAATCATTACAAGCTTACAGCGGGTGCATGAACATCATATTGCCGACACGTTGAGACGGCGAAGTGCACAACAAGACCAAGAGGTGACGGCCGCTATGGAAGAAGATGAGGCTGTGACGGACGATGAAGAACTGCCCACCATAGAGTGGTTAAACAGTAACAGACCCCCAGCAAATACAGCGGCTACCCAAACGCCAATTATAACAACACCGGCTACGGAAACAGGGACGCCAGCTACAACAACAACAACAAGAACAACACCACCACCACCACAACAATGCTCTTGGGCCGAGGTAACCCGCCTGAACGACCAGGTGACCCGCCTAAACGACCAGGTGACCCACCAAAACGAACAGATTAATGAAATGAGGGAAGACATGGATCAAATGGACAGAGTGAAGGTTAAACTACAACAAAACCTAGATAAGGAAAACAGTAAATCAAACTGTAGCGTGTGTACCGACGAGGAAAGCCTGTACGCCCTATTTCCGTGCGGGCATTTATGCCTGTGTGAAGAATGCTGGGTAACCCTAACGTGTATAGGGGACACATGCCACTGCGCTGAAACGGACGAACAGCATTTAAAGATCAAGTGTCCCGTGTGTAGGAAGCAAGTGTCCGGGGTAAAGAGAATCTACCACTCGTAAAAAGTGTCGTAACACTTTTCAACGGCCCTTTTCAGGGCCACCCCATTCTTTCGAAAGAGAACTTCTAACTCAAAGCACAAAAATAACACCAGCTCCCATCACCACACTCAATGAACACTAACACTCATTTTTGAATTTTCTACTATTTTTTATTAACACAATAGAATGAACGTGTTCACCACAGTAGACTCTGGGTATTGAATTTTTCAATACAATTATACGCTATGAAGGCGCTTCAATGCACATAGAATGAACATAAAATTAGCATAGAATGTAAGAATACGATAATATCTGAATGTTTTCAATGCAACAAGACTTGAAAATGTTCAATATTTATACAACAAGACTAGCACAATAGAATGAACGTCTTCACCAATAGAATGAACGTCTTCACCACAGTACAACTCGGGGTATTGAATTTTAATACAATTATACGCTATCAATGGCGCTTCAATGAACGTGTAGGAATACGGTAAATGTCTGAATGTTTTCATGAAATGTTCAATAGTTATGCAACAAGACTTGTTTGAACTCATCTTCGTCTTTCCGCCCCTGGTGCACGTAGATGTAGGTAGCAATCTGTTCACGTGGAATTCTGGGTGGACAGGCAGCTTCCAATGCCAGGGCAATTTGCTCCTCGGTGACGTCCTGTAGTGCCTCAGTGATGAGCGCGTATGAGGGTACACTATTCTCCACACACGTATGCGCGTTTATCGGACTGTTGTTCACACAGCCTGCACATGCTTGGACGCGCAAGTGTCGAATGCGAGGTCTGACATGATCCAGGAATGTGTCGATGTACTTCTTACAAATATACTGAGTCACCTGGTCAGACAGGGCTTCATGAATTATAGGTGTGAGACTCTGCAACTTCCGCCACGCCGTTATTTTCAAGGTGACACCCTCAGGACAAGGAACACGCTCTTGCGTATCTAACCTCATTTTTCCATTTGCGTATATGCACCAGGAGCTGGTTGTTGAAATAGGCACAGCTGACAAAGATGTCGTCACCCACATAAAATTTCG
This sequence comes from Hanleya hanleyi, assembly GCA_036873755.1. NCBI lineage: Eukaryota > Metazoa > Mollusca > Polyplacophora > Lepidopleurida > Hanleyidae > Hanleya > Hanleya hanleyi. The sequence goes on along the minus strand of JAVTVY010026492.1, from coordinate 42,811 downwards.
CTTCGTCAATCCCCTGGTCGCGAATAACCGCATCGACGGCGTAATCAGGGGCCTGTAGTTTTAGCCAGGTGTCGAAGGTCAAGGCGATATGCCTAGCTGGTCTGTCGTTATAGGCCGGTGCGTTAAAATGCACTTCTTCGTCTTTGACACTCACATGCAAATAGGCTGAGAGCTCCCAAATGTTCGTGTGGGCTGCCTGGTAGGCCTGCTGGATAATGTTATTGATCTGCTGCACAGACATAGGAAGTTTCATCTCTTCTTCCTTCACGGGCTCAGGCACTTGCTGGGGCATGGGCTCAGGCACTTGCTGGGGCACGGGCTGAAGCACTGGCTCAGGTATTTCTAAAGATGTTAGTCGGGGCCGTTTGGGTCGTGCACCGCGTTTGGCAGGTACACCAGACTCTGGGTGCGTACGTTTGCTAGCTGTACGCTCTTCGGTAGTGTCCATGACTAAGATATCATCATCTTGTACAACCTCGGCTTGAAGTAGATCTGCTAGTTCTTGATTTCCCGTCTTCTTCAGCGCCTCCACGAAGGCTAGAAATGCATAGGGGCCACGGCGCAGTAGACCGTCGATGAGAGCTCTGTTTTGTCGTGAAGTGGTGTTCTCCGCCATGATATCTTCGACACCCTGTTTCAGGAGTATGTTTTCCTCCATAAGCAAATCACATAATTCGACCACATGCTGCATCTCATCAATGAGGCGAACACGGTACTGTCGAAGCTTCACTTGCTGGGATGACTCCATGACTGTGGGCTGAGGCTGCTGAGTAACTGCTACGGCGTAATAGTCTGGTGAATTTGCACTGGTAAAATGAAATATAGTAAAAGGTTCTCCACAACTCATACAAGTAGGCAAGCAGGCTGGCTGGCTGGCTGGCTAGAGGTGAGGCAGGCAGGCAGGCAGGTTGGTCAGGCAAGCAGGCAGGCAGGCAGGTCAGGTAAGTCAGAGAGCTCCGCAAGGTAGTGCAATGAATACACCCAATCCACTAAAAATCACCTCCTTTTATACGTTTTTCACAATGCCGCCATGTTGTATTACAACATGGTCGCCAATCCTACCGCCATGTTGTATTACAACATGGCCGCCAATCCCGCCGCCATGTTGTATTACAACATGGCCGCCAATCCCGCCGCCATGTTGTATTACAACATGGCCGCCAATTCCGCCGCCATGTTGTATTACAACATGGCCGCCAATCCCTCCGCCATGTTGTATTACAACATGGCCGCCAATCCCGCCGCCATGTTGTATTACAACATGGCCGCCAATCCCGCCGCCATCTTGTATTACAACATGGCCGCCAATCCCGCCGCCATCTTGTATTACAACATGGCCGCCAATCCCGCCGCCATCTTGTATTACAACATGGCCGTCAATCCCACCGCCATCTTGTATTACAACATGGCCGCCAATCCAGCCGCCATCTTGTATTACAACATGGCCGCCAATCCAGCCGCCATCTTGTATTACAACATGGCCGCCAATCCCGCCGCCATCTTGTATTACAACATGGCCGCCAATCCCGCCGCCATCTTGTATTACAACATGGCCGTCACTTGACCTCAGTGACCCCTGTGACGTCATAGTTACATCCGGGTGAAAGTTGGCTCCAACTGCTCTAACGCTACTACTATCATGTTTATCGGGTTACTATATTTTGTAATGAAACGTCGGCCATGTTAACACCGTCGGCCTCACTATGTGTACAGCCTTATTTGTAGCCAAGTTGACATGGCTTCGTACGTTCCTACTACGCCATGATTCCTCTCATTGAACTTACATGTACACTCCGGGATCACACGGCTCCAGGAGTCGTTCGGCTCTATCCGGCAATAAATCAACCCCTCCCAACTCTCTGTCTATTGTTTTTATCGAGTTCGGCAATCAGTTTGATTGCCGTGAAGAGCTCGTCTGTCTGCAATCAATCTTCAAACATCAACGGTCGTTTGAATTCCTTGTCTCTGCCGCCATATTATTCATACGGGTCACGTGATCGGCACGCTAACAACATGGCGGCCGAGACAAGGAATTCAAACGACCGTTGATGTTTGAAGATTGATTGCAGACGGACGAACTCTTCACGGCAATCAAACTGATTGCCGAACTCGATAAAAACAATAGACAGAGAGTTGGGAGGGGTTGATTTATTGCCGGATAGAGCCGAACGACTCCTGGAGCCGTGTGATCCCGGAGTGTACATGTAAGTTCAATGAGAGGAATCATGGCGTAGTAGGAACGTACGAAGCCATGTCAACTTGGCTACCTTATTTGGTCAAATGACACTTAGGGCTATTACTAAACTTCTTTCAAAGCGAGTAGAGCTCTATGGACGTTGGATGAGATACGAAAGTAACATAGCTAAACTTCGCTCTTTCTACTTTTATTCAATGATGCAAGAAGTCCACAGTGCAAGGTTAATCTGGATCTTTCGCATTCCAGTTTCAACTGGATTCCGTAATGATATTGCACTTTCGTATCGTGCTCCGCTCTTTCGTATCCTCGAAAGCGCGAAGGCCTAAGAGCTAGAAAGTCTATGAGCGAGACTTATACTTTACTCCGTCAATAAAAAGTGAAAAGTGCGAGAACGCAAGTGTCCACATTCAGCGGTCTTCCAGAGATCTCGAACACATTTCATCTAGAATACAGAGGTTCCGCAGTTCTTATCGAATGACCTAATCGTTCTACGTCCATTACGACCTTTCGTGAGCAGGAAATTCCATATTCGTTGTAGGAAATCGAACGAAAAGAAGACTAATGTACCTCACCGAAGCCGTATTGACCTTGAACCTACCTATGTGGTCGAATTTGAAGAAGTGGCCAGTGGAAATGGACAAAACATTGGACACATGCCATGGCCACCCGAGTGTACCGTCAAACGCCTGATGGATGTGTCATAAAACTCACGACACAATAGCCTATTCAGACACATTCGTACCGTACACAAACGAGACATACATCCATCCGAAAAGAATTGACGTTGCAATGTGTGTGTCGAAAAGTAGAGACTATAAATTTGGAAAAATAACAATTTCTAACAATGTAACGTGAAACGCTTTCAAAGTACGAATTGCATTTGTACCTCGTCTTCTTGGCTATCAGTATATAAATAACGGACTTGTATATCAGGGTTGCTTTTATTCCTTATTGTCCAAGCTCAGAGCTCAGAGTGCTCCGAACTCCAAGAACTCCGAGCGCAGAGCTCACAGTTCCCAACTGTCTCATCTCAGTCCATTCCAGAGCTCAAAGATCCCAGCTGTCACCTTCAACTGTTCCATCTCCGAGCTGCGAGCTCTTGCATCTAAACACGACGTACACCGCTGAGGGTTCATTATGCGACAGGTATCATAAGAGACCCATGGCTTACGCAGGCCACTTGTGTCCGAAGTCATTTTCCAAGCCATTTGATCTACGTAGGCATTTGCTTTCTATACACAAAAATCACGGAGACGAATGTCAACCCACAGAAAGGATTCAACGTACACACAAAGAAGCAGTATGATCACTTTACGTCTCAGACTAGAGTGTTTGACCATCCCTATACAATGACGGCTAGCGGTCCGTCCTCTTGTAGAAAACATTCTGGGTGATGAAAATCTAAGAGGACGATCCAGTAACCCCAGCTCCATCACACGTTGCATAGTGCTATAGCCGATGGCAGAGCGCGCACGAGAATGCGCTACTAAACAACGAGAGCTTTGTTCCCGGAATTCCTCGCGATATAGCCGGACCGTATAACTACGATTCCACCCAAATCAATACAATCCTACTTGTTGGCCTGATGGGCGTGGCCAAGAAAAATCGAAAATTGGGGACCTATTCATCAAAGCGTCACATCATCGCAATATCTCAGTATTCTATCTGACCCATAATCTCTTTCCTCGAGTTAAGGCGTCCAGGGGTATATATATATCAAATCCAGGTATTTGAGAGAGGAATTTAACCTCAGAACGTCGACACTTTTTACCCATTGGTCGATTTAAAACGATTAACGCAGACTGATGATTAACTCATCGCCCGGAGAGTGCAATTCAGAGACACTGATCGGTGTACCGAGATAAAGCCCACAGCCATCAAATTATGGACACGACCAACCAATGCCATTACATCAACCGAATCAACAGGTCTCTCAGGTGCCCGAAACAACTGACATTTGATATCCATACGAAACATTCGAAAACTTTCACACGCCGGACAGCAACTGGGGGATACAGGTTCCCGTACAAACGCCGTCTTGTCAACGACCCTCGTACTCCGTGTCAGCGTATCCACTGGATACAGAGTGAACGCGATATTCCTCAAATAACTAGTGAGAGACACCCTAGTTTCAGACAGTCGGTGGATTCGCCGAAGATCATGCCAGTGGAACAGCGTGACGTCATCTCTTTAAAACCAGGAAGATACCCGAAGGGAAAATAAGAGTTGTATGGTGGCCGACAGCTGCCATTCCATAAATGTAACTTTTTAAACGTTTTCTCTATTTTTTTTTTTTTTTTTAATTGAAATATTTTTTCCATATTATTTCATTTTCATTTCATTTTTTTTTAATTTCATTTCCGTTTCCTTTTCGTTTCATTTGGATTTCGTTTTCATTTTCATTTCACTTTCATTTCATTTTGTTATATTTTTTTTTACTTACCGGTAAATTAAAAAAAAAACATTATTTCATTTTTTTTTAAATTTCATTTCCTTTTCATTTCATTTGATTTTGATTTTGTTTTCATTTCACTTTCATTTCATTTTGATTTTGTTTTCATTTCACTTTCATTTCATTTTGTTATCACAAGGAAAACAAAATATATAAGGTGGCAGCGCCCGGCACTGCCAGTTTTTTTTTTTTTTTTTTTCCCCTCTCTCAAAACGAAAACAAATTCTTCTGTGGCCGAGAACTGCCAGCCGAGCGCTGCCAGCCGAGAGCTGCCAAGTCATATTATTGGCTAATGTGTATCACGTGTGTGTTCATAGTGCCGTACCCTTAGAATTTCTTTCACAATGCGAAAGTGAAGATGAACCTGTGCGACGCTAGCACTTGCCAATTGCCAATCTCCCCCTCCCCCCTGTCTGCCCTCTCTCCCCCCGTCTCCCATAGGGGTAAATTCTCGATGTCACGGTGCCGACAAAAGTTCCATATGGCGGAAAACAATGCCGCCAGATATGAGATCATGTTGAGCGAGTAGATTCATTTATATGTCGAAAATTGGGTGTTTCATGGAATCTGACTGTTGGTTCGACGTTCATTGCCCTAGCTAAATAATATATAGCCCTCAAGAGTATGAGGGCTATAGGTCGGCCCCAGTCACCTCCAGCGAGGGTTTTAGATAATTTTATTACGAATCACCCACCTCTGAACCTGCCGTACATCTAATCTCTATCCCCTCCTGCGCACTATTTCAAAATCTTGCACACTATTGTGAAATAGTAACGAATATATCGCCGTCTGAATTTCCCAGACGACTTCCACTTTAAACGCGCCATGTTAACCGTATAGAGTGACGTCACCAACATGGCGCGCAGAGAGCTAGAAGTTTCCGACTGGAAAATTCAGACGGCGATATATTCGTTACTATTTCACAATAGTGTGCAAGATTTTGAAATAGTGCGCAGGAGGGGATAGAGTTTAGATGTACGGCAGGTTCAGAGGTGGGTGATTCGTAATAAAATTATCTAAAACCCTCGCTGGAGGTGACTGGGTCCGACGTATAGCCCTCATACTCTTGAGGGCTATATTATTTAGCTATCATTGCCCCCGTTACCAACAATCAACAAAATAAATAGCTAGGTACCGGTAGGTAGAATATATGGTACCGGTACCAAGTACACTAAATTATACCAACAATAGCTCTCTGTAAATATGGAATTTGTGCGTCATGGTTGCGGAATGGTATGGGAACCTAGAGCTATAGCAAGGAGGGGTGTGACTAAAAAGCGTCCGGTAGCGTCCGGAAGCGCTCGGTACATCGCCCGGTACTTTTTACACCGCCCGGTACACCCTACAGTATTCCTTTTGTGTCGCATACAAAATTGTGTATGTCCCATGCAAATATCGACTGGTATTTGCCATTTTCTGATGTGCGCGCGTTTAGTCTGGAATCATCCCGCCCATTTAGAACATCTAAAAATGTATAGAACATCTAGAAAGTATCGGATGGTGAAAAACGTACCGTAAAGAAAATACGAAGCTGCGCATCTGAAAACCCCTCGGCTCCGGGCGCCAGTCATTCATAATGTATTCAATTTGAAAAAAAGGCTTCAGGAACACCAAGTAGTCAAGTGACAAATATACAGATTATGAAAAATTTTGCAATGAGAAAGGGCCTCTATAAGATTTCCGTCCAATCAGAGAAACCGGTATTCATTCATTACATAAGAGTCGATGATGTATACCAAATTTTACATCGAGCATTTAAAAGTTATCAGAGATAGAGATCATAATGATTTCGCATAAATTAAAGATGGCCGCCCATCCTTCCCGCAACTCAGAGGAACTGATGTGGTTATACATTGCAGGTTTATTGATACATCGATGCTGTATACCAAGTTTCGTATAAAACACTTGAATGGTATCAGAGATATATATCATTAAAGATTTTGCATAAATTAAAAATGGCCGCCGAGGTTTCCACCGAGTCAGGGAAACTGGTTTGGTCATTCTTTTGGAGTTTCTTGATGCATCGATGATTTAGACCAAATTTCCCACTGAACAGTGAAATGGTTTCGGAGATACATAAGATTAATGGTTTCGCATCAATTAAATATGGCCGCCAAAGTTTTCAACTAATCGGATCCAGATTCAATAGTGTTCTGGGTCATGAGCATATGGATGTACACTGCAAGTTGGTGTGCCTAGGGTAAGTCGTTCTAAAGATATCTTGGTAACGAGAAAGGTGTGACGGACAGACGGACGAGGGGTAAAAATATCAAATTTACAGTACCGGGCGGTGAATGAAGTACCGGACGATATAAGAAAAAAAATGATTCGGAGAATACTGGCAGATTTAAGCTCAGATTTACAGGAAAAGATAAATGAAGTCTGTTAACGATCATCTAGAAAGCGGTGCCAGAGAAATGACAACATGACAACAGTCAGTAGTACCGGGGAAGCCGACCACGAAAATGGGCGGGATGATTCCAGACCAGAAGGTCATGCGATTAATGCGCGCAAGTCAGAAAACGGCAATATCAGTCGATATTTACATGGGACATACACAATTTTGTATGGGACACAAAAGGAGTATTGTAGGGTGTACCGGGCGGTGTCCCGGGCGCTACTGGATGCTTCCGGACGCTACCAGACGCTTTTTAGTCACACCCCTTCTGGGTAGCTCTAGGTTCCCATACTATTCCGCAAACATGACGTACAAATTCCATATTTACAGTGAGCTATTGTTGGTATAATTTAGTGTACTTGGTACAATATACCTACCTGTACCTAGCAATTTATATTGTTGATTGTTGGTAACGGGGGCAATGAACGTCGAACCAACAGTCAGATTCCATGAAACATCCAATTTCCGACATATAAATGAATCTACTCGCTCAACATGACCTCATATCCTGCGGCATTGTTTTCCGCCATATGGAACTTTTGTCGGCACCTCGTGACATCGAGAATTTACCCCTATGGGAAGCGAGGGGAGAGAGGACAGACATGGGGGGGGGGGGGGATTTGGCAATTGGCAAGTGCTACCGTCGTACAGGTTCATCTTCACTTTCGCATTGTGAGAGAACTACTAAGGGTACGGCAATATGAACACACACGTGATACACATTAGCCAATAGTATGACTTGGCAGCTCTCGGCTGGCAGCGCTCGGCTGGCAGTTCTCGGCCACAGGAGAATTTGTTTTCGTTTTGAGAGAGGAAAAAAAAACAAAAACAAAAAAAAACTGGCAGTGCCGGGCGCTGCCACCTTATATTTTTTTTCCTTGTGATAACAAAATGAAATGAAAGTGAAATGAAAACAGAATCAAAATGAAATGAAAAGGAAATGAAATTTAAAAAAAAAAATGAAATAATGTTTTTTTTTTAATTTACCGGTAAGTAAAAAAACATATAACAAAATGAAATGAAAGTGAAATGAAAATAAAAACGAAATCCAAATGAAACGAAAAGGAAACGGAAATGAAATTTAAAAAAAAATGAAATGAAAATGAAATAATATGAAAAAAATATTTCAATTAAAAAAAAAATAGAGAAAACGTTTAAAAAGTTACATTTATGGAATGGCAGCTGTCGGCCACCATAGAGTTGCAACTAAAAGGATTTTCTTTAAGTTCTTTAATATCGAAAACCTGGAGCATATGCATTGCTATCTTAACGCGACCAGTTTTTAAAATTCGTCACGGGTATGAACTCTCTCATCAATGATTGGATCCATGTGAATATCGAACGAACAGCCCCTCTGTTGAAAACTCTGAATATAAGTTGAGAGGATGCGTACACGGGCTCGGACAAATACGGGCACGGGCTCGTGCAACACGGGCTCGGACGAATAATTTAGAATGCATACTCGTCAGACTTGCGATATTCGGCATTCAGCAGCAAGGCAGTAAACAGGCAGTAAACATTTTTGACAGTAAAAATGTAGTAGATGACGTTTCTAGCGATCCACCCGATGAAGACGATGTTGATGATGACGAAGAGGAAGAAATAACGTCTGGACACAATGGGTCCTTTTCTTATTATGGGAATGATGAACGTTGAGATCTGGTAAACCTATCAACAGCCAGAAATATATTAAACCATATGGATGGACAGAGCCTGTGGCCATCTAACATCGTCAGTAAATAGACTTGTCTAATAGTACCCTGTCTTAGCGTTATTGTACATTACATTTGTCATCACAGCATTATTGAGTAGAATACTTTGAATAAAAGTAACAACGCTTACATGCCAACTTACTTACCCTGCTATTATTTCTTTCATTCTCCACCTTTCTGCACACCACGTCGTGGCTTCATAGGAACAGCTACAACAGAGGCGTGGCTGAGATATGAAGGCTAAGTCTAAGAATCTTTCGCATTCCGGTCTGAATATGAGTTGCCGAATGAGGCTTTACTGGGGAGTCATAACGTTGCTTATTGGTCGCCAGGTGTCAATAATTCCAATCTCTTACATTCCTCTCTTGGGATGTAAATTCCAAATCAAAAAAGTTCTTCAATACTGACTTTGTTATAATACAGGTATCCGAGGTACTGTGACACTTTTGATTTTGTTTTTTATTCTGATTACACAATGCATTGAATATAACATAACAGTTAGATATATGGAAGAGTTAAATATACTATAGTCTGTCTATTTTAATTAGTCGTCTACTTTGGAGCTTGTCAATAATCAGCAGTTAACTCTGCATAAATTTTCTTTTCGCGTTGTGTAGAACAAACAGAAATCTACAAAACGACTGCCATTTCCCCGTGATATCGATAATATATCGCGTTTGAAATAACTTTTTAATTCTCTCCATATAAAACTCCAGTACAGTTGTTTCATGTACCGGGACTCAATTACATAGGGAGACGTCATAATGTATTCCTGCTGTCTAGCACAAAGGTCAACAATGCCTTGTATGGTCATAGAGGTGTGTGCGGTTTATCATTCGGCAATTTCACTGGGCATGGAATATGTGCGACACTCTCACGGACCGCCTGTTTTTACTATATTCGGCATTAATGACCTTTGTGCCAATGAGAATGAATACATTATGACGTCTCCCTATGTAATTGAGGCCCGGTGCATAAACAACTGTACTTGAGTTTTATATGGAGTGAATGATAAAGTTATTTGAAGTGTGATATATTATCGATATCACGGAGAAATGGTAGTCATTTTGTAGAGTTCAGTTTGTTCTACACGCTGCAAAAAAGAAAATTTTTGCAGGGTTAACTACTGATTTTTGGCAAGCTCCAAAGTAAACGACTAATCAAAATAGACAGACTATAAGATAAAAACCATTTATCCAGTTTCTGGAACCTTTCCATCAATACCAATAAATTGTATTTCCACTCCTGCGTATTCACTTCAATTTCACGCTATAGTTAACATTGGAACTGTGAGAGCCAGAGCAAATCAGTGTTCTGATCGGTGTCCATCTCGGCGAACCACTGATCAACGACGGCACCCTCGTTCATCTACGACAAACTCTGATTAAATTAGAGTAGATTATACGTTCGTTGTCCGAAAGGCCAGGAAACGGGTTCGTTTCTTTTGCCGAAAACATAAGAGGTAAGAACACAAGGCGTATTTCATGGACAGGTTTTTCATCTCAAATATTGTGTGTATGCTGTCAAATTTCATAGAATACTTTATAACTGTATTGAAGAACGTTTGCCTCCGTTTCCATAACAGATCCTCGCAGGCCACGGGAGGGCTCTTCAGTGATAGCGTACAGTATCCGTATTGTTACGTTAATTTTACAATAACAGAAAAACGTGACAGAAAAATGTGTGAAGTCAAGGATAAACAATCAAATATTTATTTACAAGACTAAAATCATATACAATTTAAGTAAGGTTAATACAACAAATAAATGTGTGAAATATAGTCTTACTGTTCAATGCTATACCGGTGTGCACGTTACAGTCCTTGTTGACGCGCAAAATTCGCTCTTCTGTATAATGGTAATCCAACACTGCTCAGTTGTTCACAATCCCAGTAAGTGTCCAATATCCGACGGTTCAATAGCGTAAACGTTAATACACAGGAGTAAATAATCCAGCAGTCCCTAATTACAGGAAAAGTTAACACAGTATAACACCCACACAAAAAGCCAATTTGAATTCCCTGCAGACTGATTGACTGAGCGCTATTTATACTCTATGAGCCATTGCAGACCATTCTACCCAATCAAGAAGCTTCTAGAATACACAGCGTTACCGCATCATCTGACCTAGATACAATTTACAAAAACCTTCTAGAAGGCTCCAAGTGGCTGACCCACAAAATAATAAGTAAACAAACTTACGTCAGCCGTAGATTCCTGAAACATCCACAATGTCTAATAATAGACTACAATACCATGACACTCCCCTCTTAAAAAAAAGAATGTTTCAAACCTGGAACTTTTTTGACAATTCAAAACATTATTGCAAAAAAAATCTATATTACAACAGCAAAAATGTTGACAAACATATGTACATTATACGCGAGACAAACAATCAGCAATCAAATTGTCCTTGCCCTTAATATGTCTGATTTCAATATTGTATTCTTGTACCACCAAACTCCATCTCAACAATCTTTGATTTTTGTTTTTCATCTTACTTATGAAAACAAGTGGATTGTGATCACTGTATATAGTAATTGGCAATGATGAAGTAACATAAACATCAAAATGTTGTAAAGCCAATATCATTGCCAAACCATCTTTCTCAATTGTAGAATAATTTCTCTGATGTTTGTCAAATTTACGTGAAAAATAACATACTAGCATCTACAGCCAGTTTAAAAGGTGAATCAAAATCTGGTGCTGGAAGAACTGGCGCTCTCTTGAGTATGGCTTTCAGGTTTTCAAAAGCTGATTCACATTCATCGGTCCAAACAAAACTTTTTCTTTATTAAGAGTTGAGTTAAAGGCTCAGTAATATCTGAAAAATTTGGCAAAATTTTCTGTAGTAACCAACCATACACAAGAAACGCATCAGCTGTCACTTACATGATGGTCTTGGAAATAGCGAGATAGCACTAACCTTAGCATCTACAGGTTTTACCTGACCCTGACCTACAACATGACCCAAGAATGTCACACGTGTATGTCCAAATTCACTTTTTCCAAGGTTGACTCTCAGCTTGGCGTCACTTAATCGATTGAACAGTGCGTGAATTCTCTGTAGATGATCTTCCCGTGTATCGCTGTTCCCGTGTATCGTTGTAGACGTCATCAATGGAAGTCTCACATCCTTCCAAACCGGAAGTCACATGGTTGATGAGACGCTGGAACGTGGCCGGAGAACTTTTCATTACAAAAGGCATGACTTTGTACTGGAACACACCTTCCGAAGTGACGAATGCTGATATCTCCTTCGCACGATCCGTCAGTGGAACTTGCCAAAATCCTTTCAGAAGATCAAACTATGACACAAACATGGCTCTTCCCACTTTATCAATGCAATCGTCAATGCGTGGAATAGGGAATCGCTGTTCCCGTGTATCGTTGTAGACGTCATCAATGGAAGTCTCACATCCTTCCAAACCGGAAGTCACATGGTTGATGAGACGTTGGAACGTGGCCGGAGAACTTTTCATTCCAAAAGGCATGACTTTGTACTGGAACAGACCCTCCGAAGTGACGAATGCTGATATCTCCTTCGCACGATCCGTCAGTGGAACTTGCCAAAATCCTTTCAGAAGATCAAACTATGATACAAACTTGGCACTTCCCACTTCCCACTTTATCAATGCAATCGTCAATGCGTGGAATAGGGAATGTGTCTGTTTTGGTCAAAGTGTTCACCTTTCTGTAGTCAGTACACATTATGTAGCTGCCATCTGGCTTTGGAACGAGGATACAAGGTGAACCCCAGTTACCATTACTTGGTTCAATGAAGTCATTGCCCAATAAATACTGAATCACTTTTTGAGATAGTTTTGTTTAATGGGATTCAAGTGAGTGAGTGAGTGAATAGAATTTACATGGGATTCAAACGATATGTGTGCTGCTTTATTGGATTAGAATCTCCGACATTGACGTCATTTTATCAGTCCGAGTAGGAATATCGGGAAACAAATGTTCATATTGAGTTCGAAGTTCTTCCTGACGCGCTGGTTCAAGATGACACAACTTGGAATCCAAATTAAGTAGAATGTCAGAGTTCTGTAATTTGGCCGCTGTCATGGGCTCTTCACAAGTTTCATTATTATCAGAGTCAGAACTAACTACACTTACAGGGTGTACAGTACTGTTAGCGCTATCTCTGTCTATGTTTAACTTTAACATACATGACATAACTGTTTGTGTTTACGCCTGTCAGGAGTCTAGATTACATAATTAAGGTCACTTAATTTCTTTCCAATGACATAAGGACCATAATATTTAGCCTTAAGCGGACTACCAGGAATAGGCAGAATAGCCAGTACCTTCTCACCAGGTTTGAAACATCGTTTAAGGGCATGTTTTTCATAGGTTATTTTCATACATTTTTGTGCTGACTTGCTGATTTGACATGGCCAAATCACGTGCCTGAGATACATCATTCTTAGACGACGACTTTACAACGAATATTATGGATTAAGAATACTGATCAGCGATACGGATTTGATATTTTTGGAGCATCATGATGTCTTGGCGGCATCATTGAAAACTGTTGACCGCTTTCTCTCCTGCAGGAAATAAGCCTATGTTTATGTATACTATGACTGTCCTTTTGAATTAGGTGCTAATACTGGTATATGGAAAATGGAATAGGTCTTTGGATTATGGACGCGCATATTCTCTAGTGGACGACGGCTGGATTATGAATGACGTATTAGACGCTTGTAATTAGTCAACCTGGTGCGAAAGTTCGACACATATTGTAAGAGACTGCACGAGTCAAGAACACTGTCTAGGAACTTTTCCTTCAGCAGTTTAAGTGGTCCTCTAACTGTATGACCAAAGACTAATTCAAATGGACTGAATCCTAAGGACTCTTGAACAGACTCTCTAACAGTAAACAATAACAAATGTATGCCTTCATCCCAGTCTTTCTCAGTGTCAAAACAATAAGTCCTGATCATGTGCTTTAATGTCTAGTGAAATCTTTCTAATGTGCCTTGGCTTTCTGGGTGGTACGCAGATGATATGTACTGCTTTATTCCCAATTCATGCATGACTTGTTGAAAAATTTCTGACATAAAATTAGATCCCTGATCAGACTGAACGGACTGGGGTAGGCCGACAAGTGTGAAAAACTTAACTAAGGCCTTACCAATAGTTTTTGTCTTAATATTCCGGAATGGCCTCAGGGAACCTGGTTGATGTACACATGACTGTTAACATGTATTGATTGCCTGACTTTGTTTTTGGTAATGGACCATACAAAGCTAGATTCATAGCTGGTTCTAGAAGCTGCACCACCAAGCTTCTTTCAACCCTATTAACGAGGGCCCTTCAGGAGGTAAAATCATTTTGGGAAAGGCATTGCGCCACTATTTCTAAGAACTCTGGCGTTGAATGTATGTGGATATTGAAAAACTCAAAATGTCTTACGGAAGAACTTGATGCTAAAGGTCACATACCGTACAGACATGTATCCACATGGGATTTCTCGACTCTCTATACTACAATCCCTTATCAGGACCTTATTGACCGTATAAGTTCATTAATAGTATCTGTGTTCAAGAAAACTGATCGTAGATATATTAATGTCGGAAGCCATAAAGCATTCTTTAGCTCGACTACATACAAGAGATATCATTCATGGGATGTTACTTGAATTTCTCATTAAAAATATCTATGTGAAATTTGGCAACACAATATATCAGCAGCATATAGGTATTCCAATGGGTACTAATTGTGTACCCCTGTTGGCTGACCTGTATATGTTCTCTTATGAATATGACTATATGCAGGCGCTTTCAAAAACCGATCCATTCAAAGCCCGTTCCTTCTCATTCACCAAACGCTATATAGACGATCTTCTCGCTGTGGATAATCGCTATATAAGTGACACAGTGAAGGATATATATCCACCTTCACTGGATTTGAAGGAAACTACAGATAGCCCTATAGGCACATCTTATTTAGATCTCTATCTCTATAAAAATGAAGCGGGCATTCTCTCTCGTCGAAATTATGACAAAAGAGATGATTACAATTTCGACATCGTAAACTATCCCTTTCTGGATAGTAATATTCCAGTGGGACCTGCATATGGCGTACACATATCTCGCTTAGTAGCATTTGCTAGATCCTGTGTTAAATGTGATGATTTTAATCAACGTCACAAAACATTGTTGCAGAAACTTATAAACAGGGCTATTCCACCAAGCGCCTCCACTCAAAGTTTCTCAAATTTGGCGATAGATATCGCATGCTGATAGCAAAATACGAACGTAGCGTGCAAGATCTATGGCGCTACGTTTCGTAACTTGTGTCTAATTCCGCTTAACCCGGGACAAGGGGCCGTATGAACCCATGTACTTCAAGATCCTCATGGTACCCATGTGAACAGTCACAATCAAAGCGTGACTGAGATACATCATTCTTTAGATGACGACTTTACAACGAATATTATGGATTAAGAATACTGATCAGCGATACGGATTTGATATTTTTGGAACATCATGCTGTCTTGTCGGCATCATTGAAAACTGTTGACCGCTTCTCTCTTGCAGGAAATAAGCCTATGTTTATGTATACAATGATTGTCTTTTTGAATTTGGTGCTAATACTGTTATATGGAATATGGAATAGGTCTTTGGATTATGGACGCGGATATTCTCTAATGGACGACGGCTGGATTATGAATGACGGACTAGACGCTTGTAATTCCTACCATTTGACATGTGTGGCATGACCTACAAAATTCCGTAACATCTTTCTTCAAATTTGGCCAATATAAATCATTTAGAATTTTGTAATATGTTTTGCTAACAGCTAAATGGCCTGAAAGAGGTGTTTCATGGGCTAGTCTGAGAATAATTGAACGATATGAATTTGGTACTACAATCTTATACTTAGCTGCCCACACATCATCATGTGACACATCTGGCGGTGATCATTTGCGCATAAGAACACCATTCTTAAAAAAGTAACACACGGGCTCTTGAGTTACATCACACTCATCTACTGCCCTGTCAAACAACTTGGAAATCTCCCTGTCACTATGCTGTTCATTAACCAGTCGTAATTTTGAAATTTTGTCATTAGAACATTCCAATTTGCTATCAAAATGTGGCTTATGAGACTCATCATTTAAACACACGAAAGTGTCGGCCAAACAAACGTCATCGATGACGTCATCTTTGAGAGACTTTCAGACTTCTCAGCCAATTTACTCATGGCTCTAGTAACTGCACAAGCAGGATACAAACTTGGAATTTCGTCTTCAACTGGATCATGGATCTGATCCAAACAAGGCTTGTCATTTACAATCGGGTTAACCCCGACCCTATCTCCCGCATGATTATTTCCAAGAAGTAATTGAACACCCTCAAATGGTAAACTACCTTTACTACCCACCGTAACAGGCTCACAAATCATGTCGGAAGACAGATGAACATTATGGGTGTATAATTTACAGCATCTACCCATTTAATCAGGACATTACTGCCTGCAGATGAATAGTCAGAAAACGGCAAAGTATCTGCCAAAAAAAAAAGTTGACTGGGGCGTGCCCGTGTCTCGCAAAATCTTCACAGGAGTATCATTAGACAAATCACTTGAAAGTGGCACAAAACCATTGTCGGTAAATGGTTCAAAAATCCCCATAACAGGATTTGAAAAACTCTCAACCTTATCCTTGATAGAACTAATAGGAACAGTGTCCCTGGCCATCTTAACGTCATATACACTATGAACGTCACTAACCTGCTTGGGTTTAGATCTTGAAGTGAGGAAACCACTGGGCTTTTTACAGGCTTGATCTTGTTGTTTTCTTTTCAATTTAAAACAATTAGCCATTAAACGACCTTCCTTCTTACAACAATTGCACACAGGAGATTTATTTTTAGTGTTAAAAGTGGGTGACTGAGACTTTGTGTTTGATCTTTAACCTATGTAACTGAGGTTAAAAGTTTTAGGCCCTGAGAAAGAACTAGGTTTGTTACCTGAGAGATTAGACTGGAATGAACTTGGCCTAACAGCATTGACAAATGATAATTTATGTGTCAGAGCGTATTCGTCAGCAGAACGTGCTGCCTGATCTAAAGTGTTGGCATTCTTTTCATCAAGAAATGTTCTAATATCACCACGGATAAACCTTTACATTTTAAATTCCTCTACCAGCATAAGCTGTCTAAGGCTTTCAAATTAATTGTCAATTTTAACCGAGGCACGCCACCTTTCAAATAACTGTTCTTTTAAACGAGCAAATTCTACATGAGTCTGAGAGTTTTCTTTTTCACAACTACGAAACTTTTGTCTATAGGCTTCAGGAACTAATTCATAACCTTCAAGGATTAAGTCCTTTACTATATCGTAATTTGATGCATGCTCTACTCTCAATTGAGTGTAAATGTCCCTTGCCTTTCCGATCAAAACACTTTGAAGAAGTAAACTCCAATTTTCTTTTGGCCAGTTTAAATTTTCAGCAATTTTCTCAAAATGTAAAAAAATATTTATCAACTTCTCTCTCCTGAAATGGTGTGACGAGACGTATTTGAAGGGCGGCATCAAATCTTGATTGTGATTGTACAGATGCATGTGCAGGAGGACTTGTTTGCGACTGTAATTCCATATGCTTCATTTCTAACTGAAACTGTCTTTCTTTTCTCTTTCTCTCTCTCCTCTTTTTCTAACTTTTCTCTCTCTAATTCTTTTTCTAATTCTAATTTCTTTAATTCCAGCTGATGTTGTAATTCTGATTTCCTTATTTCCAAATCATCAGCTGTTTCCTCAGTTAAATCAAAATCACTTTCATCCCAATGTTATTTGGTAACAAAATGTTTAATAATGAGTTTCTTAGTTTTTTGCTTTGTCCAAGATGTTTTAACTTTAATTTGTAGGAATTTACAAAGCGCGAACAAATCCTCTTTGAGTAGTTCGTTAAATTCCTCCTGAGTAGGCTCTAAGGCAAACTGTGCTGGGTCAAATGACATGCTGATAGTGTACTCCCAGATTTCACAAATTTAGACAATGTTGTAAGCTTCATCAATTTAGATCAACTGACAGCTATAATGTAAACAAATCTCGCGGACGAGCCCCCAATTTCTGTTACGTCAATTTTACAATAACGGAAAAACGTAACAAAAAATGTGTGAAGTCAAGGATTAACAATCAAATATTTATTTACAATACTAAAATCGTATACAATTTAAGTAAGGTTAATACAACAAATGAATGTGTGAAATATAGCCTTAATGTTCAATGCTATACCCACGGAGGAGAAACAACTATCCCTACTTCCGGGATTCTGACGAATTTGCCACGCTTGCGGGTAGAGCAACTTTATCTTCCGGGTAAAATGGCCGATTCTAACAGACGGAGGTCAATCTTCCGACAATTCAGACGAACCGTCTAAGTAAGTAGTAGACATACAGCTACCAGTTGGTGATAGAGATTCTTATGAACCTATAGAGTCTTAGAACGAGCTGTATTGTTGTCTGGATGTTTCTATATAATCTTCACAAAATAGGCAGTCAATTGTGCAAGCGAACATTTTCAAATCCTCGCGAGTTAATTCCACGCCAGTTTGTCTTCAATCTTCGGTTATATGACGGATCGTCCACTGTATAGCAGGGTAGACCTATTGGTGCTTGAATTATATGCTACCGAACGTGTTTTTTTTCGACGTTCATTTCATTATTCCGCACTTTTGGTGATATAATTCAGTCTTCCGGGTGCACTTACTCATGCTTCCGGGTAATACATTTGAAATATAATATAAAAGGGAGTGCACTTTCTACCTGGAAAGTTAAAAGATTATAGAAACGTTAACCCTCCCGGGCCTGGGGCATTATGCCTCTCCCTACCAAACTTTGTACTCTATCTCCGGAAAGACAAAAAACTGAGAGCTGAAATTCCGTGACTTTGCTTATCATACTGGGGTCTTTTGGAGCCTATTTGCATAATCAACTGAGCAGTGAATCATGGGTATATGCTAAATTGCGGCCATGTGGGGAACCAGAAAAGTGATATTTTCATCATATTTCCACAAAATTCTTGCGTTTCTGCATGGAAAAGTGAACAAACCTATTTTATTTCATATCAGATTATTATTTACTAATTTATCAGGCCGTTTGAACGAGGAAATCAAACGAATAAAGAAATCGAAAAATCCGACCTGAAAATGAACCAAAAAATGTCTTCATTTTTTTTATAGGTGAGATGGTGTTAGTAATTTGGAGTTCTTTCACATTTCTTCTGAGGTTATGGGCAATATTAATGGATATTTATTCATGGAAAATAACAGTCGTCATTTCAATCGTTCGGTTACATATCAGAACGCCTCGGGAAAACACCTTCAAGCTCAAAGTGGAAACTTCAGGTTTGTTCTAAATGGTTCACGATACAAGGTGATTGAATCAAGTGTTTAATTCATAGCACGTGCGATATATTACATAACGTAACTGTTCAAGTCGTTTTCCCACTTCACGCTGTAAGCCGATGTGTGTCCGCTTTATTTCACAATCTGATTGAAACCGAAAGGACTGACGTCAAGATACCGTGACGTCACATGAACAACGTAACTTTAGCGACGTCCGATTTGATTACAACTTTTTCAATTATTATTTTATTTCTGATGTCACCTTTCAGTGTTTAGTTCCAGACTAGAGAGAAACGGCCAAGTAAAAAATTAAGTCTTCGCGGACTTGTGCCCGATTGAGTTTGCGGTTCATGGTAATCAGTTGCGAACCATTACAGTTTGTTAATCCAGTAAGCGGAAATGTATATTTCGTGCTCAAAATGTTTGATGCAGAAAAACGTAGCAGGTCAATAGGAGAAACGCTATCGTTCAGAGAATGTACATCTGACATACCGGATTCCGAACCTAACATGTCTCGCCATCTGCAAACAGATGAACGGATAGCTGCTGTGAATAATAAATAATTATAATGAAATGAGAGCTTCGCAAATATATTATCGGGGACCATTTAGCATGAAAATGGAAAGGCAAGCCTTATTGCACAATAGGCTAAATTATTATACCTCATGTAAATTCCTCGAATATTCATTAGATGAAAGCCTATCCCGTGTTCTTCTATAAATCGTGATGTCCCATGATATTGATAGTCGGTCTTGCTGTACCGCGAAACATAACAATTTTTCACGGCACAGCATTGCACATGATAAATACTCCTCTCTTGCGACGCAGTTGCCTCCCATTGCGCGCGCGCCAAACAGTTCTCAGGTTGAGAAGTGAGTTTTGTGAAATAAACGTGATACCCGGTGAAATTGTACGAAACCACAGCAAGAAGGTCGGTCTTTTTTTCAGTTATAAAACGCAACGGAGTGTATCGTAGTAAGTACGGCGTCAGTCGGGTCAGTGCCCAAAACTGACTCACCGGTACCGGTACTCTTAGCCCTACTAGGTCTACGGGTGTCGGAACAGTTATCGGACAGGTCAGTTATCGGACACGCATCTCGAGCACACGTGTTGTGCTCGTGATGACAAGGCAAAAATACTTCAGAACAAAGGGGAGATCATTTCTAACTGTTATGCAAAATATAGAATTATAGGTAGCCACGAAAGTCGAAAAAATTAAATCTAACATTTTTGTTTCCATCGTTGTGGCGGAGTGCGAAATTCGATCTACCACCTTGTTTTCCCGATCTCACTCTCAAGTAAATACGTAAAGAAACTGAACAATGATCATATCATCTTAAACAACAGAACTCCAACAAACAATTGTCATGCACAAAACTTGAAAATACATTGTACTTCAACGTCAAACTCTTGTTCACGATGGGTGTCCGATAACTGGCACTGTCCACGGCGGGAACTGAGCTGAAAAGTCTCGCACGTGCAGAAGGGAGTGACGTCATGGACGGAATTCATAACGGAAGTTAGCCGACGAGCTCAGCAATCATCGTGTCAGTTTTCATGTCATTTCAAGAAGTACTTTTTTATATATTCCAAATAAACCTTCAAAAACACACGATAATAGGTCGGACACCCGTACGGTACTCCGAAACATAGGCCTAGACTTACCGAATGCAATTTCTCGCAATCGAGAAAGGTGATGTACAACGAGCGCTGTGCATCTGATGGAAAATTCTCACATGACAGGCTGGTCACATGAATGCAGTAAATAAAGGCGTATGTTAAGCCTGCTGAGCCTGTAGAAATTACAAGCGTCTAGTCCGTCATTCATAATCCAGCCGTCGTCCATTAGAGAATATCCGCGTCCATATCCGAAGACCAAGGGGAGGGGGGGGGGGGGATGCTTGGAAATGGTGAAAATGTTTACCGATTTCCCGGAAGCATGAGCAAGTGCACCCGGAAGACTGAATAATATCACCAAAAGTGCGGAATAATGAAATGTACGTCGAAAAAACGTTCGGTAGCATATAATTCAAGCACCAATAGGTCTACCCTGCTATGCAGTGGACGATCCGTCATATTACAAGCGTCTAGTCCGTCATTCATAATCCAGCCGTCGTCCATTAGAGAATATCCGCGTCCATAATCCAAAAACCTATTCCATATTCCATATAACAGTATTAGCACCAGATTAAAAAAAAACAAAAAAAAAATCATAGTATACATAAACATAGGCTTGTTTCCTGCAAGAGAGAAGCGGTCAACAGTTTTAAATGATGCCCGCAAGACATCATGATGTTCCAAAAATATCAAATCCTTATCGCTGATCAATATTCTTAATCCATAATATTCGTTGTAACGTCGTCACCTAAAGAATGATGTAGCTCAGTCACGCTTTGATTGTGACTGTTCATATGAGTACCATGAGGATCTTGAAGTACATGGGTTCATACGGCCCCTAGCCCGGGGTTAAGCGGAATTAGACACAAGTTACGAAACGTAGCGCCATAGATCTTGCACGCTACGTTCGTATTTTGCTATCAGCTTGCGATATGTATCGCCAAATTTGAGAAACTTTGAGTGGAGGCGCTTGGTGGAATAGCCCTGTTTTATAAGTTTCTGCAACAATGTTTTGTGACGTTGATTAAAATCATCACATTTAACACAGGATCTAGCAAATGCTACTAAGCGAGATATGTATACGCCATATGCAGGTCCCATTGGAATATTACTATCCAGAAAGGGATAGTTTACGATGTCGAAATTGAAATCATCTCTTTTGTCATAAAGTCGACGAGAGAGAATGCCCGCTTCATTCGAAGATTGAAGACAACTGGCGTGCAATAAACTCGCGTGGATTTGGCAAATGTTCGCTTGCACAATTGACTGCCTATTTTGTGAAGATTATACAGAAACATCCAGACAGCAATACAGCTCGTTCAAAGCCTCTAAAGGTTCATAAGAATCTCTATCACCAACTGGTAGCTATATCTCTGCTACTTACTTAGACAGTTCCTCTGAATTATCGAAGATTGACCTCCGTCTGTTCCCAGGGCGTTAGAATCGGCCATTTTTTCCCGGAAGATATAGTTACTCTACCCGCAAGCATGGCAAATTTTGGCAAAATCCCGGAAGTAGGGATAGTTGTTTCTCCTCCGTGATACCGGTGTGCACTTTACAGTTCTTGTTGACGCGCAAAATTCGCTCTTTTGTATAATGGTAATCCAACACTGCTCAGTTGTTCACAATCTCAGTAGGTGTCAAATATCCGACGGTTCAATAGCGTAAACGTTAATAAACAGGAGTAAATAATCCAGCAGTCCGTAATCACAGACAAAGGTAACACAGTATAACACCCACATAAAAAGCCAGTTTGAATTCCCTGCTGACTGACTGACTGACTGAGCGCTATTAATGCTCTATGAGGCATTTCAGACCATTCTATCCAATCAAGAAGCTTCTAGAATACACAGCGTTACCGCATCATCTGACCTAGATACAATTTACAACAATATTCTAGAGAAAGCTCCAAGTGGCTGACCCACAAAATAATAAGTAAACAAATTTATGCAGCCGTAGATTCCAGAAACATCCACAATGTCTAATAATAGACTACAATACCATGACAGTATTACCACAGCTTTTCTCTGGCGCAGAAATTTTACGCAAAAGATTTACGACTTTTTTTACCATGGAAATTCTGCATTGTTTTTCTCCAAAAAAAACTAACAGAATGTTTTGTTCTGGAGACTGCGCATACAGACATTGATGTAAAGGAGAGAGATATGACGTTCTCTGTTCTGAGATATCATTCCTCGATCATTTTTTTTAACTTCATACTAGCATCGTTCAAGTTTCTTTATCGTTTCTCTCGTACCTATGTTTAGAAAAGTAGTCTTTGACGCGTCATAGTTTACTACTGATATGATTTGCATGTTTTCCAAATAAATTGCATGGATTGTATGGTAAAAGTATTGTTATGTACCGGTCACTAACGAAGATACAAATTAGTCAATCGGATGAAAAACCGTTGACCTCCAGCTTTTCTCTCTTGAGTCAACCACATACTCTGTTTGAAAGGGTGGATATTATCCTGTCTGAGGCTTAACCAGGTGTGTGTACGTGTCGACAAGAGCTTAATTACACGCCAGTCATTAACGTGAAATATTGCTTAGAAATGTACATACACAGTAACACAAGAGGTTATATAATACCGGTCGATTACCTTCTCTTTAGATCTAGCATGGAGTTAAATATAGATGGAGAGACAACTCCGCCAGATCAAAGTGTTGAATGTACGATTCCGCCACAGCAGGGATTCGTCGGATTAGCCTGTGTGTATTTGGGGGGTTAAAGCAGGTTCGGTCATGTTCGGCAGTTGTCGGATTCCCGCGCATGCGCCCCACCGACGTCATCAAAGCTATTATAAGTTGAGTGTATTGGAAATGTGAATTGGTACTTAGCCGCCCGCTGTGCACGCCGCCGGGAAGTGTTGAGTTTGACCATGGAGGGAAAGAGAGACCATTTTGACCCAACAGTGATAGGCACATCACTTACATCGTGTTTCGGAACCGGGTTTCTATCGAAAGGATACAAGCTTTCGGTCCCCGCACACAAGCGACAGGCTAACAGAAGTTGTTCCACATGCAGGTCCATTTTTCTGCCGTGAGAAAGAATATCTTCGTTGTGCTGAAGGTGTTGCTCTTGGTCAGAAAATTTCGTACATAAGTTGTCGAACATGTATTTTCAGCTCTTATCAATCAAAATTTAAGCAGCACACGCTCACCGTATACAATATAGAGGCCATATTCATTTGTAATAGATACAGGATGTGTTTATTATGCTTCCCGTTCTCAAATCCTCTTTTTGCCTTAATAATTGGGTAGAAATTATTTTTACTCATGCACCAGGGAACCGTTCCTCGTTTTCGTTTTAGCATAATATGCTTACTTGATCTCAAGCTTTTTAAGTTAGTATAACCATGGAGTTAAATAAGTCTTATTTAACTCCATGGTATAACGTAATTAGAATAAAATGAACTGTTGATATTTGTCAGCCTATATAATAGCTTTAATACCGATGCCCGTCAAGAACCCCATCGGGACAGAAGTGATCTTCAATACACAAGTATTGAAGATCAATTAGCGATTAGCACGCAGGGGGTAAAACGGCCTTGGCTGACTCATTAGTTAATAGCTTTGAGGCAGCGCAAAAGCGAAAAAAGGTCAATCTAGTGTTTACAATATTGCATTTTATCCAAATTCAGGCTTCCGGTCCCTAAAATGGTAAAGACTGATATGTACTCTTTTATTTGATCTTGAACGCCAGCACAAAATGTGTCATTTTTGAAACGCGGAAATTCTGTTAATTCGGCAGTGAAAATGATGTATTTTCTGTTCGTGGCAAAATTGCCCATGTATTCTAAATGGGGTTTTTGAGGATTTTTCTATCGTTTATTTTTTTAGCTAGTCCAACCGGTCCCTCATGTGCTATTCGTTTCCACATTCGCTGTACTTATACCAATTTTTGTTTTGTTGAAAAAATATACAAACCGACAGTATAATTCAAAAGTCCTATAACTAAGCTATGAATGGTCATATTCTGATCAATGAAATATGCGCATATTCAGTATGATTTCAAATTGCCTAATATTTGTGTTGCGCATAATTAATGCATCGTTAGTTTTACGTAGAACTACTGCGCATTTTTAATTTCAACTTCCGTTGATGTTTTTCTGCGGCGAATAAGAACCAACGACTCGGTCGGCGGAATCATACATTGAACATCAAACGGACAGATCGTGACTGACGGCCATTCAGAATACAATAGCTCTGCGGGCGACTTCACGGGTCAGCGACCGGCGGCTGGCGGAGTTGTCTCTCCATCTATATTTAACTCCATGGATCTGGTAACTATTATGGTCGATGTAAATACGCACAGGCTGTATATTAGTAGCTTTCTTCGGATGGAGAAATACTTCACAAAAGACACGTCACGTGGTGTAAACTTCACAAAAGAAAATTGTATGGAAAGCCATCAGTGTCATAACCTCTGGTTTTCCACACGTGGTAATTCGATTTTCCACGCGTGGAAAATACAGCCAATGGTTTGACTTGTAATTACCACGTGTGGATATTTCGACCAATTATTCAATCAGGAAATACCACACGTGGAAATTATTTACCACGTGTGGAAAATATCCACCAATGATAGAACTGGAAATACTACGTGTGGAAATTATGTACCACACGTCGTATTTATCACCCAATCATTGAATTCGGAAATACGACACGTGGTAAATAATTTCCACGTGTCGAAATTTTATTTTACCCAGCCAATGAATGAGAGCTTTACAAAGAAAACTGGTCCAATCAGAATGACGGAATCGACAGTTTGCGGCGAATGTGTTCGTCTAGCTGGAACAGACAATCTGCAACAGGAAACTATCAATTTCATAAAATACAGGGGCGTGTAGCAAACTTTAATTAGTTTTTTGTTGAGCAATGAGGCTGAGTCGTATAGGTCGACGACCGTACGACAGATAAGACAGGGTCAAAGTGCGTGTATCTGCTTTCTGTAACGATTGTTTTGAGTGGTAGATTCGAAAATAGAATTACCACGTGTGGAAATTATTTACCACGCGTCGTATTTCCGAATTCAATGATTGGGTGATAAATACGACGTGTGGTAAATAATTTCCACACGTGGTATTTCCAGTTCTATAATTGGTGGATATTTTCCACACGTGGTAAATAATTTCCACGTGTGGTATTTCCAAGTTAAGTAATTGGTCGAAATATCCACACGTGGTAATTACAAGTCAAACCATTGGCTGTATTTTCCACGCGTGGAAAATCGAATTACCACGTGTGGAAAACCAGAGGTTATGACACTGATGGCTTTCCATAAAATTGGAGATATTTGTAAGAGGTGGACAATTTGACGACGTCAGCTGGAAATAATACAATAATACAACGACTGGAAGTGAATTGGAAAATACACGTTAATTGGAAATAATAGCTGACGATGTCAAATGGAAATAAATTCCTGGAAATAATAGAATGAACGTCAACTGAAAATAATATGTCAACTCGAACTAATAAATGACGATGTCAACTGGAAACAATACACTGGAAATAAATAAAATGAATGAACATATGAATGACCGAACGCTATGGAAATATAAGTGATCAGATATGTCAACAGAATATGATGATAAGACACTATTAGAAATTCGACCTGAACTCACGGGGAGCAGTATCTTGTATTCCATTTAAGCCCAGTGTTTATGAACACATACTGGGCTGTTGGGTACGTACATGTATTCATGTTCTCCATTCAGAGAGAATCTACGCTCATACAGGCAGGCAGAACTAACGCGTGTTTTCTACACGATCGTGAACAAAGTAAAACTCGCCTAGTTTCAAAATTAAACGGGTTTTATTCCTAAGTGATTGTTTGTACGCTGAATTGAGCTTTTAAATAACTACCTCTTCTCACGAACTGGTTAAAACAAGGTAACAGAGTCTCGCTCAAAATGGCTGTTCCAAATTCGAAAAGTGTACAAAAGATCTCTTACATGATCTGATAAAACACTCGAACACGTTGAAAAGTTGAAACTGGTAATTCCGTTTTTATTTTCTTCGAACAACACGGTGTAATGCGTATCGCAAACTCAAAAGTCAGCTTAAGTAAGAAATTTTAGCACAAATTGTACGTCGATAAACTGCAGTAATGCACAGCTTTGATAAATACAACCTCTCGACACAATTGGTTTGAAACGAGTGACAGTTAATGGACGGCTTTTTTTTGGAATTGTCAGCAATTCGAAAAAATGCCGTTACACATCACTCAGCGCCATGAACCAGTTAGTTTCCAATGCTAAGAAGCTGTATCTTTAATGAATTATCAGCAATGAATCATACGGCACACGTATTCACTCTTTACCACCGATCGCACCCAAGACACCAACTTATAAGTTCATTGTCGGCGCGAATCAGAAAATAAAAAGAATTTTCGAAATAGGTTATTCACAGAATTTGGCAGAAGAGATACTGAAGATTAGTCGTCGTTCACCTGCACAAGACTGTGTGAACAATGTTGAAAACCGTATGATTGGTTACAAAGTCTGCAGATGATTATCACCAAGTTAAGAAAAAAATGAGGTGTTATCTATAGTGTATGTATCTCAGTCACGCTGTGATTGTGTTAGTTGTTTTGAACACCATG
Source organism: Hanleya hanleyi (assembly GCA_036873755.1). NCBI lineage: Eukaryota > Metazoa > Mollusca > Polyplacophora > Lepidopleurida > Hanleyidae > Hanleya > Hanleya hanleyi. The sequence goes on along the minus strand of JAVTVY010026492.1, from coordinate 15,464 downwards.
AAGACGTAAAACATATGATGTTAAAACGGCCCAAAGCCCCTTCAACTAGAGAGTTTATTTTACGGACATAATGCAGGTTTTCTGCAGACTCCAGGGCGTGTCAATAATTTAATAAAGCTTAGATTTTAAAATTAATATCACAGTTTTTTTACTCATTCATAACCAATAATATCAATAGGAACACGGAGAATATATATGAGTTACCAATAGCCATTTTTGAATCCAAGAAATATTGTTAAATGTCCTTCTGAGTTGGATCGATTATCGTTTGAAAAGTTTAGTACCAGTACTATCGCGGCGAAATGGTTTGAATCATTCCATCGTGGGTCTACATATGTTCGGATTATCTCTTTGTAGGATATTTCACGGACTTTAAATGATAACGAAGTAACAAAACCCACTCGTTGAGTATCTTATGAGTATAATGTAGATTATAAGGATCAAAAATATTTAATAGATTTGCCATCGATCTTATAACGACGGATTTGGGCAACTCAATGGGCGGATACACACAGGCTCATTCTATCTCCGCACACAATCGCTCTCTGATGTGTGGGGGCGGGCGAATCTGTCCCCTTCTAGCCCTTTAGGCTACTCGAAATGACAAAGCTTCAGGCCCGTCATTTTTGTTCTTGTTTTGGTTTCGAAATACAGCTATTTGAGAGTAATAGCTGTAAATTTAATTCACGATACTCTTGACAAAGACTGCGATCATAGAACGGTGGCAGTAATTCGCGGACACGGAAGCTTCGGGCCACAGATAAACAAACGCATCTGCCCATATTAAGGTAATGGAAACTGCAGAAATTTGTAATGACTCTGGGCGGTTTAGGGTTTGGGAAGTGATTAACTAACTGCCATAGAGTGAGGCTGAAGTTCGAATAGAATACTATCCAGCTCAAACTCTATATCAGGGGGAATCATTCTGCTTTTCTAACATGTTGAGGTGCAACACAGGTTTATCTCCCGTTGTATATATTGAGCCGTTTAAAGTACAAATTGTACCGGGTAGCCACACATATCTACTTGGTGGGCAGCCAACTGAAGTTAGCACAGTTTAGTAAAACATTTCTGTACCAGCATTCTCGACATGTGGGCAATTAAGCTATTACTCGAATTGTCCGTTTGAAATAACAGACAATGAAAGAACGGCGTTTGGGTGTGATACACTACCTTCCTGGGATCTCGGCAGTATACATAAACATACACTGTCAGAAAAAATTTGTAACACTTATTGAACGCGTAAAAGCGTTCATCCCTGACTAATTTTAGCGGTTGCTGGAATAAGTTGAAATAATGATGTGGAATTAATCAACTGGTCTATTTTGAACAATAATGAAAAGAAAAAGGTACTAAACATTCCACAACGCTAAGTATCTCAACAATCGAAATATGGGGTTGGACGGCACTGAACACTAACGTTCATATTGATGTCCAAATCAGGACACCATATCGTGTTAAAAACTGAACACTTAACGTTCATATCCAAACACTAAAGAATAGGTATGAACAAGCGTATTCAGAAATGATCATCATATTTGAACACCAATGTTCACAAATGAACACATATTCTGCAACACTTTTGGAACACTAGCGTCCGCATGAACATGTAAAAGCGTTCTATTATGCGTAAAAGTGTTCAAAAGTGCACACTTCAGAAAGAACACTAATTTTTCAGAGTTCCAATATTCAACACTCGGCGGTATTGTGGACAACCTATGTCATTGTGTTTATTGATGACGATCTACTTGATGAGCTTGATAACACTTCAGTGACATATTTTAAGTAAATGTCTTTGCATACTAGTTTTCGCACTTAAACACTTTTACATGTTTGAAAGGTGTTACAAACTAGTGTGCAATTCAGTGTTCAGGATTTGCACACTTTTATTGACAGTGTAGGCTATAGTTTCCTACAAAACAGAAGCGGTCAGCAGTTTTTAATGATACCGGCAAGACAAGATGTAACAAAAAATATCAAATCCGTATCGCTGATCAGTATTCTTTCCTTACGAGTTTCGTTGTAGAGTAGTTATCTAGAGAATGATGTATCGCAGTCACGCTTTGATAGTGGCTGTTCATATGAAGACCGTGAGGATCTGGGGTCATACGGTCTCTAGCTCCGGGTTAAGCGGAATTAGACACAACTGACTTCGGTTTTTGTTGAGCGATGTTGAGGGGCAGTGCCTATCATTTATTTCGCTATCTCAAACACGTTTTCTTGAGCGTTGTTCATGCGTTGCCTGTTTCGGAAGCTCGTTGAGCGGTTTGTGAGCATTTGATAATTTCGTCAACTAGCCACCCATGTAGTTGATCATTCCGAGAATGCGTTTGAGTTCCGTCAACGTTGTATAGGCGCTTGTAACTCCTGGATTTCTAGAACTTACAAAGGGTAAACGGAGATAACGATATGTCGATTTTGGTGTAATGAACGTTTTGCGTTTACTGCTTCAGCGTCCAACGGATTCTGATAAAAGCCACTGACTGCGTCAAGTCTGGAGAAATATTGTGCACCGGACAGTTTGTGGAACACACCCCCCGGCGTTAGTAACACGGATCTTTATCTCTTCACGACCTTGTGTAATTGACGCAGATCAGTACAAACTCACACCTTGTTATTTTTGTTCAACGCAGGGTCTACTGGGGCACACCAATCGGAAGGCTCGGTTATTTCTAAAGTATGCCCTTACCTTCTATCCGATCAAGTTCCTTCTCAGCTTTCTGTAGTAATCTGATAGAGAGTGGTAAGATCCTTGCGGGTATTGTTTATGGGATCCCCTATTAGTAATCCTATGTTGTCAAATATCCCGTCTCCACTCGCTGAATAAGTCTCGTCTGGACGGCAGCACAAGGCTTATGATATTGTAACAGAGGTCTGTTACGGTAAATAATTGAAAGGCGAAGTCACTCGTAGAACTTGATGCACGTTTATAGACAATTAACAGTTAAACATAGAAACACACAGGAACAAATATACTAAATCGGAACTCCGGATAATTTAGGTTGGGATTCCAAAACTATAAATCACAATGTCCGTAGATTTGGATATCCATAAAGCTGCCTATTCCTGATTGAACTTGGACTTATATACAGAATGTGATGTAAAGGTGTCGTAACTAACAACAAATTAATACAAGTTGAGACAGAGCAATAAATAAACATAGAACAAGTGAACATACAGTACATAGTGAAACATGCTAAAAATCACAGCCTATTCAGATGTAATTAAGGATATAAGGATTAAGGATTAAACATGCAGTCAAATTCTCTGAAATAAAACTATAAGAATACAATGCTCTGGCACGTTATGAAATAGTTTACACCGAAGACATACAAAAAAATCACAGGATAAAGTTATTGAATATAAGCTAATGAATTAATAATGACAGAAAATAAATTAGTCAATAAACTCTGTGACAATTACCCCCCTGTCCCGGTGAAAATGATGTCTCCTGGCATGAACATGGAATAAATCAGGAGAATAAGGGGGTGTTTTTTTTCAACTGTAGTTGTGGACACAATTTCAATACTGAACTATATTAAAACAATAAGAATCATCAATTTCAAAACTGACTACTTGAACTAAACACGCGAATACGGGTATTTGTGGGTTAGCTCAGCATATAAAAAAGAAAGCTACTCGAAGATTATAAGTGCGAGTGTCCGGGGGAAAAGATTCTTTCTGGATCAAAGTGGACATCGGATGGCTTAATGATGGAATGTTGAGTTTTCGACCGGCAAGATCAGTTAAGTGCAGGTTACCAGTTTTACCGTAAGATCAGTTAAGTGCAGGTTACCAGTTTTACCGTAAGATCAGTTAAGTGCAGGTTACCAGTTTTACCGTAAGATCAGTTAAGTGCAGGTTACCAGTTTTACCGTAAGATCAGTTAAGTGCAGGTTACCAGTTTTACCGTAAGATCAGTTAAGTGCAGGTTACCAGTTTTACCGTAAGATCAGTTAAGTGCAGGTTACCAGTTTTATCGTAACCGTTGCAAATAAATGTTCTAAGTTCGCTAATGGGCTCATCTATCCTATAGACTGAGGTGCCCATGAGTCCTTCTATATCTGGAGACCTGATTTGTTCAAATGGAATCATCTTCACCCGAACGAAGTCTGGAAATCTGTCTTGGGAGTGTGTCGTGGTCATCGCATTACAGGTTATTTTCGGTAGTCGGGGACCTGGAATATACCGCTCATAGTTCGCGATATAAAATAAAGCATCCGAATCCAGGTTTTGATGCAGGACCCATGTATTGCGGTTATTACCGAGCCCTTTCCATTTGATGAGAAATACTTCATGGTTGTCACGTGTTATTCTTCGTTTGATGACCTTCTCTGTTACTTTCTGGACGGCGTCTGATTCAGTCTTTGAGACTAGTGAGCAGGAAGTCGCCGTGTCTGTTGAGTGGTTTTCATTTACGGCTACAATTTCAGTCTCGGAGGTAAACGCTTCGTTTTTGACTGTAGGAATGTTGACAGACTGAACGGTTTCGCTACTTGTAATATCAGCATTCTTGTTCGTAATGAAATGGGTCATACGCTCCTGATCTCGTCGACGTTGTGCCGGTGATTTCTGCACGCTGGGTTGTAAAGTTTGGCCATGTTCAGGTACTTGGGTTTGGGTCAATGTTTGTGTCTCCACATTGGCACATGAAGGCGTCGTTTGCAAGCCTGCGTCCGTTAGCTCAGTCGGTGACGTTATAGTGGCTGTTGTATTCAATGAAGCTGTTTCCGTTTGAGTTTCATAATCGCGGAATGTTTGACCAATGCTGCTAGGTGCAGTAGAAACACAAACCTTTGTGGCATCACCATGTTCCTTGGTCTTACGCTGCAGGAAACTATTCATTCGGTCTCTGTCTCGTCGAAGTTGACAGCTGGACTTTTGCCACTTTGGTCGGAGATTAAAAACTGGTCCATCCATCTTGTGCCACTTGAGAGTAAGGTTTATCTCATTCTTGTCGTTTTGGAGGTCCCAGGTTAGCTTAAGCTCGTTGACCCCAAGCTGTTGAAGTACAGGGAGCAGGTATTCCGGGATAACGGAAGTGGTCATCTTCACAATCTGATGGGGGAAAAACTAGTGTTGGTAGAGCTGCTTGTTGACAAGAGGCCGGGATCTTGGATTCTCTCACCACGTGTAACAGAGGTCTCTTACGGTAAATCACTCGTAGAACTTGATGCACGTTTATAGACAATTAACAGTTAAACATAGAAACACACAGGAACAAATATACTAAATCGGAACTCCGGATAATTTAGGTTGGGATTCCAAAACTATAAATCACAATGTCCGTAGATTTGGATATCCATAAAGCTGCCTATTCCTGATTGAACTTGGACTTATATACAGAATGTGATGTAAAGGTGTCGTAACTAACAACAAATTAATACAAGTTGAGACAGAGCAATAAATAAACATAGAACAAGTGAACATACAGTACATAGTGAAACATGCTAAAAATCACAGCCTATTCAGATGTAATTAAGGATATAAGGATTAAGGATTAAACATGCAGTCAAATTCTCTGAAATAAAACTATAAGAATACAATGCTCTGGCACGTTATGAAATATTTTACACCGAAGACATACAAAAAAATCACAGGATAAAGTTATTGAATATAAGCTAATGAATTAATAATGACAGAAAATAAATTAGTCAATAAACTCGGTGACAATATTTTGAACAACTTTAGAACGTAAATGGGAATGTTACATGGGCAAACGTTCAGTTCTGTACCACTCCGGCTACCGTTCAGTTTCATGTTGGCAACCTATAGGAAACCTATTGGTACTGCACTGGAAAGTTACCAGTCAGTTAACATGGGGCAGTAAATGACAGGTTCTATCCAGTTACATATACCAGTAACCGATTTGTAGCAACCGGAATTTCAACTTCGTAGTAATGTGCAGTTCTAACTTGAACTACAACACACACAAGGGAAGTGGGAAGAGGTGCCGACATACTAACTGCGTCACATGACTTCACAGAATAGTCTTCTGGTTAACCTATTCTAAAGCACATACCAAGAATCTAACGATTCGTGATATGTGTTGTATCTCAGGTACGCTTTTATTGTACCTGTTCATGTGGCAACTTGGATGATATGGCCACACGGCCCCTAGCACCGGCATAAGCGGTATTAGATACAAATCTAGAGAGCTATGACGGAAATGCTCTGACAACTCGTATACTGGTAATTTGTGAGCTGTGTCGCTGTGACAACTCGTACATTGAAGATTGGTGAGCTGTATCGTCGTCAGATGTAAATGACGGCATTTAACACAAAAGACTAGTCTGTAATGCCCGATGTCGACCCAGCATCAACTTCCCACAAGTGCCAACATATATCAAAGACCAAAAGGTCTGTACAGGGGGCGGGCCTCGGGGACGAAACGTCCACCAGCAGAATCTCGCCATATACAGGAAAAAACTACAACACACACAAGGGAAGTGGGAAGAGGTGCCGACATACTGACTGCGTCACATGACTTCACAGAATAGTCTTCTGGTTAACCTATTCTAAAGCACATACCAAGAATCTAACGATTCGTGATATGCGTTGTATCTCAGGTACGCTTTTATTGTACCTGTTCATGTGGCAACTTGGATGATATGACCACACGGCCCCTAGCACCGGCATAAGCGGTATTAGATACAAATCTAGAGAGCTATTGTGACGTTCGAGCGGTCAGAAAACGTCTATCTTTGCGGTGTACACGAGACTTGAGGCGGCCTGGTCTCAGGCCCCTGTGACAAATTGTCAGGCTGATGTGAACGCAGTCTCGTATGACTGGAATTGGCCAACGAGGAAGGTCCGATTCAACCTGTCACCTTGTCTGGATCGAGGAGCTAGGATGGGGGGACCTGTAGAAACAACCAAGGCAATAATAAAGTAATAATATTGTATTCTGCAATGTACACAGCTCTGTACGCGCACAATACCTGTAATAAAGATCCCTACTCTAGAGGTAGTTATCGTTAAATGTTATCTTTATCTTGAAGAGAAAGACTAATAATATACAATATATACAAGAGACCCTATCTATGACGCGTCACGGCCCAGTCTCGTCCAGACTGGCTCTCGTCGTGGTATGGTACGGCGTCTCTGGTTCCTCTCCGGTCGTAGGCGTAGCCCCGGACTGTATGGAACATCTACCGTGAGTGAGTGAATTAGACGTACGCAATTCTCGGTCGTAACCTCGAACGCTAGTCTGTGTTGAAGTGCGAGCTAGTGTGAGCTGTATGTGCAGATCTCGTCCCGAAGGCCGATGATCTGGTATCTGTGTGTGAGTAAGTATTTGTAATCATGTAAAATACATAGCCAACGCTAGCGGTGATAATTTGCTATTAACCGAGGACTGCGGCAAAGTACTTCGGCCCGGTGCTCAGGTAGAGGACTACACTGAACCTGTTCCTATGTACGAATACCACTGGCTAATAAACAGTTAATCACCTATTGCCGAAGCAAAACGTTAGCCGCGGACAAAATACCAGACTTTAATGCGCAATGCATGCTGAATAACAACTAATGTAGACGTGCGAACCGCTGTGGACTTCTCGTCCTCAGATACTGTGCGTGTTAGTATCTATTATCCCCAAGCTATGGCTAAGCTCTCGGCTTTCCAACCCAGTTCGGTGCTATTTCGGCAATAAATCGGCACTTTCGGCACATTCGGCGCATTTGCGGCGATCCTGTCTCTGTGCTCTTCCGCACGATGTGCACCCGCCGATCGTCTGGGACAGAATGCCGAACGTCCATTTCTCCGCGTCTTATATAGGCTCTGGCTCCCATAATCCTTTGCGCGCCCAAACATGGCAGCCCCCATAAAACGAAAGTATAGACTCCGGCGGTGTTGGATTTCGTGTCAGATCAGCGGAGTTCGACTTCTCTCGCCCGGTTTCGATGCAAGATGCGTGTCAGGGATATTTACACGTCACTCGCTGAAAGTTTCAGCGCACAGTTAATACAGGTAAGTCGAATATCCACCATTGTCGGTCCATTCACAATGCTATTTACACTGTCAGCATTAGAACGAAAATAACATTCTCCAGGTCATGGGCATTATCGTCACACTACCCACGCCTTCGAAAACACGACGCCCTCGTCGTGGAGCTCGGCACAGCTACCAATCACCGGTGAGTAGAACGAACACGCAGTCTTTTATCCGAATGGGTAGATAGTCCACAGTATAATAACAAAGGCTTCAATACGGTAGAATTACATCAGACGTTCCTCCCAGCGGTCTGCTGGGTCGTCACTGAAGGAGGAGACATCAGGTCCCCTGCTTCACGGCACTTACCAAACACTGCCGAATTACATTAATCCCGATAACGCGCGGGGCGTCTAATCTCTCGACCTCGGGTCGTCCGCCGCGGTTCTGTCTCGGCCTCGGCCGGGGGTAAAACTTCCATGTCGAGATCCAATGGTGATGCAGACTGCAAATCAACCTCGAAATCGGCAAATCGCCGTGGTCGCCGTATCTCACGCCCGCCCCGGGTCAATCGAGGTCGCCGGTCAACAGTCGGCGTTCTGACGACAGTCGATGGTTCCATGGGGTAAGGAAAGATAGCCCCATGTCCGACGCTATCATCTGATTCTACATCTCCATCGTCGCCAGACGTTTCTTCAGACTCACTGGTGGACATCTCACGAGCATAGAAAGGCTTCAGCTTGTCATGGTGAACAACCCGGAGACCTCCGTCCTCATCTGCAATGCGGTAGGTCACGTCCGTGAGAGCTTCCTTTATCACGTATGGTCCTGCCCAGCGGTCTCGTAGTTTTCGATTCTCTCCACGTCTGGGAGCAGAAATGTACAGGTAAACCTGGTCTCCAGGTTTGTACTTTTGCGGAAAGGCCTTGCTATCATATACCCGCTTCTGGCGCCGCAGGCTCTTCCCAGTCACTTCTCGGGCGTTACGATGAATCTCGTCCATCTCGTCCCGTAGTTCTCCTACCCACTCTGTAGGTTCCACTTGCTGACGTGGGGGAGCTCCCAGTACCAAGTGAGATGGCAGAGAGACTTCTCTCCCGAACACCATCATATTCGGCGAGAATCCTGTCGTCTCATGGGCTGTAGCACGATAGGACATCACTACAAGCGGTATATGCAAGTCCCAATCGCTTGGATGACGGTCAACACTGGCATGTAGCATTTGGGCTAATGTTCTGTTGAACCGCTCAATCATGCCATTCGATTGGGGGTGGTATGGCGTCGTCCTTGTCTTCCTCATCCCCAAAATTCGGCACATCCCTTTGAAGACTCGGCTCTCAAACTGGCGGCCTTGGTCCGAATGGATCGCCATTGGAACACCGAACTTGGTCACATAGTGTTCCACCACAGCCTGTGCAACAGTAGTAGCTTCTTGGTTGGGCATGGCAACGGCTTCGACCCAACGGGTAAAATAGTCTCCGATGACCGCAATATACTGGTTTCCACTGCCCGTCTCAGGCATTGGCCCAAGGATGTCGACTGCAATCCTCTCTCCCGGACAACCAGTCATCTGTCCACTGTGTGGTCCTCGCGGTTTGCGTCCAGCCTGCTTTCTTCTGTTACATACATCGCAGCTTCGGCACCATTGGCGTATGTCTGTCTGCAGGCCAGGCCAGGTATAGGCCTGCCTCACCTTCGCTAAAGTCTTCTTTACTCCGAGGTGTCCACCGGTGGGACCGTCGTGGCACTCTCTTAACACTTTACGGCGCAAGGAACGAGGTACAACCAGCAGTCGTCGCTTGACATTTCCACGGTCATCCACCCAACGCCTAACCAACAGCGAATCGCAAATCTCCAACATATCGAAGGCACCCCACAGGCTCTTCGTGACGAGTCCGTACGGACTGACGTCTTCTCGGTTTGGTCGGCTGCCTTGCCGCACCCAGTCGAGAACAGGTTGTAGGTCGGGATCTTCGGCCTGGGCTCGGCCGAATCCTTCGGTTGGCGACACCATCTCAATCACACGGGCGGCTGCCTGAACGTCATCGCTGCTTGATCGACCACACTGTTTGCATGGGATACGACTCAGTGCGTCGGCGTTACCATGTTTCCGACCCGGACGATGCTCGATGTTGAAATCGTAGACGCCAAGGGCCTGGATCCAACGGGCCAGCTGTCCCTCCGGTTCCTTGAACCGCATGAGCCATCTCAGCGAGGCGTGATCGGTGCGAAGCAGGAACTTCCGCCCAAACAAGTAGTGTCGAAAGCATTTGACGAAATGCACAACAGCAAGTAGTTCTCTTCTCGTCACACAGTAGGCTCGTTCGGCCTTCGACAACACACGACTGGCGTATGCCACGACCTTCTCTTCTCCATCTATCACCTGTGACAAAACGGCCCCGATACCATAGTTACTCGCGTCCGTGTCCAAAATGAAAGGGAGCTTAAAGTCTGGCATAGCAAGCACAGGCGCGGTTGTCAGCTTGTTTTTCAGGGTGTCGAAGGCTTGCTGCGCTGTGTTGTCCCATATGAAGACTGTCTTCTTTTCAGTTAACTTATGCAGCGGCGCTGCAATGGTTGCAAAGTCCCGGATGAAACGTCGATAGTAGCTGCAGAGACCCAGGAAGCTCCGAACCTCGGTCGGCGAAACGGGTGGAGGCCAGTCTCGCACAGCACGGATCTTCTGTGGGTCTGTTCCAATCCCATTCTGTGATACTACGTGGCCCAGATACAGGACTTGTCGTGCCCCTATGACGCACTTGGATGGCTTGAGCTTAAGACCATGCTGTTTCAACCTCTCGAAGACCCCATCAAGACGCTGAATCATCTCGTCAAACGTTCGTCCAAAAACGATGATATCGTCAAGGTAGACGAGACACGTATCATAATGGAGTCCTGCTAGGATGGCTTCCATTAGCCGTTCAAAGGTCCCGGGCGCATTGCACAGCCCGAACGGCATAACTCGGAACTGGTACAGACCTTTCCTGGCTGCAAAGGCTGTCTTGCATCTATCTTCGGGGGACACTTCAACTTGCCAGTACCCTGACATTAAGTCAAGGGTACTCCACCAACTTGCACCTGCTAAAGAATCCAGAGAGTCGTCGATCCTCGGCAACGGGTAAGCATCCTTCTCTGTAATCTTGTTCAAAGCACGGTAGTCAACGCAGAAGCGCATTTTCCCGTCCTTCTTTTTCACCAGAACTACCGGCGCTGACCACGGTCCACTGGATGGCTCGACCCCTCCACGCTGTAACATGTCTTCAACTTGCTCATCGATCATTTCACGGGCGTGAATCGGCGGTCGCCTCGGCGGAATGCGGATGGGTGGTGCACTTCCAGTCTTTATGTGATGTTGTACCATCGTCGTTCGACCTAGATCAGTATCGTCCTTAGCGAACAGGTCAGTATATCGGGTGACCAAATCTTCTACAGCCAGGGCTTGGTCTGTCTCTAGGCCTTCGCTGGATCGTCGAACCAGATCTGTAAGGTGATCTGGACATGCGCTGGTCGGCACGGCGAGTCTCGGTCTACTAGGTTTCGCACGGCTCGGCGTCGACGCTTCGGCCGCACTCGAAACTTGGTCTTCCACTACTTCTACTTCACCCATACGACCGCACAGCGTCCCGGCCTGGACTACAGTCGGATCTGAGGACAAGTTGAGGAACCTCAGGGTGACATCGCAGTCACGGTCGACCTCGGTGAGGACCCTGGCCACCATGGCTCCCGTCTTCTGGGTAAACTCCGGTTCGTTTTCGATCATCCCTACCTCGCCTGGTAGGCCCCCACGAACTTTTCCCGTTACAACGGCTTCGGCTCCAGCAGGAATAGTCACAGTCTCGGTCACGGCTACACGGTAACAGCCTGCGCTCCCCACGACCTCGCATTGGATGTAGCGGCCACCATACTTGACCCTGTGGCGCTCCGTGTCGATCTTGGTACAGTGGGTACTGAGAAAATCGTACCCTAGAAGCGCGTCCACTGTCAGATCTCCGACTATCATCTTCTGTGTTCGTGTGGTACCGTCTATAGTGATTTTAAAATCAGCTTCACCTTTCAGGGGCATCAGCGTACCGTCAGCCATTCGAATACTAGCATAAGATGGGCTACTCAAGGCTGGTCTGAGCCGCGGACTCAGCTGCTGGTATATTTTCTCGCTCAGGAGGGAAATCGACGCCCCCGTGTCAACACAACACCACATCTTCACTGGCCCGATCTTGGCAGGCAAATAGAGTCCAGCTTCCCCGGAAGTATTAACTTTGGGAGGACTCTTGGGCGATCTCGGCGGTTTAGAGTCATCTGCTTTGGACACATCTGGACAGTCCGCCCGGTAATGACCCTCTCTGCCGCACGACCAGCAAGCATTACTTCGCTCCCGATTCCCATACGTCCGTTGTTGACCTCTGGTGTATCTTTGTGGTCGTCGCCGTGGTTGAGGTTGAGACTTTCGCATTATTTCTTCCATCAATTCTTTGATCTGTTTTCTCAGCCGAGCTTCAGATTCTTCGTCATCCTCGGAGGTTGCAGCTAATCCCTCATCTTTACTAGGAACCGTGGACTTCGCGGTTGCCCAAGTCTTACGGCGTTGCGAGGACTTGAATGCTTCTACTTCTACAGCAGAGTGTACAGCTGCATCTAAGGTCTTCGGCCGCGTCTGCCATACAAGAAATCTAAGCTCGTCTCCAATAGCCTCCAAAAACTGATCCTTTGCCAAGGTATCCTGTACGTCATCCCCGGCATCGGGATATGCCTGTTGTGCAAGCCGAATTAATGCCTGAGCTAGGCCCGGAAGATCTTCTGACTTCTCTCGGTATCTGGATTTTAACTGCGTTTTATACAAATCTAGTTGATTCGGCGGAGCAAAACGCTTCTCCAAGGCATCCTTCAATCGTCCATAGTCAGCACTCCCTGGTTCTGATTTCAAGCTGGCCAACAGCTGCTGGGCAGATCCTCGGAGGGCGACGGCCAGATATTGACCCCGTTGTGAGTATGTCCATCCGTTGATAGCAGCACAGTGGTCGAAGTGGGAGAGATAATCCCGTAATGGCGTTGTCCCATCATAGGTAGCTGCCTTTGCCGCAGTCAACATCGGTCGCTTCGCCTCAGCCGCAGGAGTCGATGTCTGTAATGGCTGCCTCCAGCTCATGGGCTCATCTCGTCCTCTCCTCGGCGGCGGTGGCGTCTGCTCGCAACCCTGCTGCGACCCGGACACACATTCGGTTCGGCGGTAATCACCAACCATTTCGGCAGCTCCACAACCCGCATTCAGCTCTGCGGCGTCGTTTTCAGTGTCCGGTCGTCTGATCGCCTCTCTTTCCTGAATCTGACTGGCATTGATTCTGGACATCTGGATCGCTATCACCGATACAGTCCTGGCCATAGACCCCATGGTTTGTCGTAACTCGGCAATCTCTTCCATCATCTGTACGGTTGAATCGTCATCACGGTGTTCGTATCGGCCCCCGAGACCGTGGTTATCAGAACCAGAGTCTTTAGGGGCTCGATAACTTCCGTTCTCGTCGGATAACGTCTGCCACGAAGGTATCGGCGACAGGTCAGCTGGGGGAGCCGACAGCACTGTGTCCAGCTCTACTGTGGACAGGTCCAGCAAATCCACTCTCTTCGGTGCCTCAAACGCTGATCGTCCGGTCCCCACTCCTCGTCGTGACTCCTCTCGGTTCCTTGGAGTTGGCATTGTGGACAGCTGCCGCTGGCTTCTCGTCCTCCCTGACGGTGAGTCGCTGTCCGCTGGACGTAGTTCGGCGCCCACATCTCCCATAGTCATCATGCTTGGTTTTCTGGTTTCTTCCCAGCGTGGTCCCTTCTCCATCGGTTTCCCGGTGTTGGCCATCCCACCGCTGCCACCAGTTGTGACGTTCGAGCGGTCAGAAAACGTCTATCTTTGCGGTGTACACGAGACTTGAGGCGGCCTGGTCTCAGGCCCCTGTGACAAATTGTCAGGCTGATGTGAACGCAGTCTCGTATGACTGGAATTGGCCAACGAGGAAGGTCCGATTCAACCTGTCACCTTGTCTGGATCGAGGAGGTAGGAAGGAAGGGACCTGTAGAAACAATCAAGGCAATAATAAAGTAATAATATTGTATTCTGCAATGTACACAGCTCTGTACGCGCACAATACCTGTAATAAAGATCCCTACTCTAGAGGTAGTTATCGTTAAGTGTTATCTTTATCTTAAAGAGAAAGACTAATAATATACAGTATATACACGAAACCCTATCTATGACGCGTCACGGCCCAGTCTCGTCCAGACTGGCTCTCGTCGTGGTATGGTACGGCGTCTCTGGTTCCTCTCCGGTCGTAGGCGTAGCCCCGGATTGTATGGCACGTCTACCGTGTCTAAGGTTACACGGCCCAGCTCATCTAAGCGTTATTAATCGTCTCTGGAATCCTCTCCGTATCACTGCCTCTCCTAGCAGTAGCCCTTCGGCGGCGTCGGTCCGTACAGCACACCACAGCGTCTTCGGCGGCAGCCCCTTTCGGCTCGGCAGACCTCACGTCTTCGGCGCCGAATTCGGCGGCGACCCCTTTCGGCTCGGCACTTCTCTGTTATCGGCGGCCCGAATTCGGCGACCCGTCTTCGGCCCGGCAGACTTCTCGTCTTCGGCTCGGCCCGATTTCGGCGACCCGTCTTCGGCTCGGCAAACTTCTCGTCTTCGGCTCGGCCCGATTTCGGCGACCCGACTTCGGCCCTCACGGCGTTGACCCAAGGACGAGTTAATAGGCTCAGATTGTCTGCATATATATGTGGTAATAATGCCCTGGTCTCGGGGGCGTATTATTACCTTACAGTGTAATATCAATTAATATCAATGATTTGTAATAGTATTCAAGACTTGCAGCAAAGCATAATTCGAACCCTGCGGCAGTGTAAATATGTACAATGGGTGTAAGCTTGTGTTATCAGTTACTCCTAGCCGAGGCCTGTGAATAACTAGTGTAGGTGAGTGTGATTAGATCTATTCCGTCCCTAAGGCCGACGATCTTGTATGTAAGCAAGTATGTGTTATTGATCGCATCTAGCCGAAGCCTGTATACGACCCGTGGGAGTAAGGTGAGTGAGTGAATTAGACGTACGCAATTCTCGGTCGTAACCTCGAACGCTAGTCTGTGTTGAAGTGCGAGCTAGTGTGAGCTGTATGTGCAGATCTCGTCCCGAAGGCCGATGATCTGGTGTCTGTGTGTGAGTAAGTATTTGTAATCATGTAAAATACATAGCCAACGCTAGCGGTGATAATTTGCTATTAACCGAGGACTGCGGCAAAGTACTTCGGCCCGGTGCTCAGGTAGAGGACTACACTGAACCTGTTCCTATGTACGAATACCACTGGCTAATAAACAGTTAATCACCTATTGCCGAAGCAAAACGTTAGCCGCGGACAAAATACCAGACTTTAATGCGCAATGCATGCTGAATAACAACTAATGTAGACGTGCGAACCGCTGTGGACTTCTCGTCCTCAGATACTGTGCGTGTTAGTATCTATTATCCCCAAGCTATGGCTAAGCTCTCGGCT